>CALNHX010008903.1:0-55462 GCA_940337035.1 Agriotes lineatus
TCTGGGAAGGCGAAGACGTTGGCCCGGATGTATCGGAGCGCTGTTCGCAGTCCCACTAGCTCACATTGGAATACGGAGCTCCATGCTCCAGTCTCCTGCCTCGAGCCATCTGTGTAACACCTGACCGCGTCGTGTCGTTGACAGTAAACCAACTGAACGTCACTGCTTACAGAAGTGGCCTACTGAGTAAAATCGTTAGAAGTAGTGATGGGCCTATCCGAAATGAATAATCGGAAAGTTTCCGATTGTTCAAAAAATCGGAAGGTTCCGATTATATCGGAACGTTTCGGAACTTTTCGGAATTCGATTTTACTGTTCGGTGCACAAAATTTGGAACTTTCGGAATTCGATTATTTTACTATTCGGAACACAAAATGAGAAAACGAAATGCCAATTTGAACTGAACAGAATACGGAATGTTGTGTTGACTCACTTGACTGCTATATGCTGGTGAATGGCACTAATGGCAGTGGTATTTCATAGATTAATTATTAGATAGTACAACTTACAGACTTCAAATTCATGTATTGTTTTATACTATCTATTATGTACTTTATGTGCCATTAAACTTTAAAATATCACTACCATTTTCCGAAAGTCTATTAAGGTAACTTCTGTAATAATTTGAAAAAATATTTTATTTCCTCTTATATGCCACTGTGCGACTCAAACTCATAAATTATTTTACTGGCGGTCCTGCAAACCCAAACAATAGATGCTAACGCAGATAAAGGCTTACGACGCGACGCAAATTTGTACCCACTTCATCTTCCTTCGGCTGGTTGTTGTTTCGCTCGTTTTCTCTTGCTTGCATTTACGGAATGTAAAATAATCGGATGATCTTCCGATTTTATAAACATTCCGAAATGGAACATTCCGATTATTGAAATCATCCGATTATGCCCATCACTAGTTAGAAGTGGCAACGGAAAGTCGCTAACGATCGTCGTTATCAAACGAATCTTTCACAAACGATAATTTAGTGAATAGGCTCGTTAATGAATAGACTCGCAAGTAATAATCTATCATTATTGTTGCGTATATTGTTAAATTGCGTAAAACTTAATATATCACAAAAATTATATATTGGGCGACTCAGGGTATCATTAGTTGATGAGTATGACCAGGGTACGTGTATGAATATGAAAATCAATAAAGTAGTCAAAAACAAATTTCCTAACTTTTATTAGTGGATGTACATGGTACATATATTATATATACTGTAATATGTATAAAAACTCTTTAGAGCTCGTGTGGTTACACACAGCGCCGCAGCTACACATTTTGCCAGGGGGGGGGGGGGCAAGCCCTAGTTTTGCCGCCCCCTTCCCTATTTAACCTCAGATTTTCCAAAATTTTAACCTCAAGCACTATTCCTATATAAGCTAGCATCATATATTTAATAGTACTATATTGCTAGTGCGTGTAAGTGGGGAGGTCACAACGTAAGTAAAACACACAACCAACTCTTACACGGAGCTCGAATTCTCAGGCATGCGCACGAAACCGTAGTGTTCAGTGAGACTATGTGGGCGCCGTAACGTTTTCCCCCGTTCCCAGACCCTACTAGCAATATAGAAGTAAAAATATATGGCTAGCATGTAACCTAAGGAATGTTAAATATACGTTTATGTTGGAGCTAAGCTTAATTAGCTATGTTACCACATTAAGCAAAGTTAATAGAGGAAAATAACGAAACATTGATTAAGCTATAGGATCAGTTTATTGTACAGGATACTGTTATACAATATAAAGGTTGTATGAAAAAGTAATATGTATAAAAAAAGTTATTTACAGGTTAAATTGATTTTTCTGGAGTTTTTTGCTGCAAAGGTCTTTATAATTTCTTCGAAAGAAAGTGACGAAGCTCTCTGATGTTCAATTGATATTAAACTTAGATTAGTCAACCTTTTCTGCTTCATAGTACTGCGTAAGTGATTTTTTATTAGCTTGAGCTTACTAAATGTCCTTTCCCCCGAAGCAACAGATACTGGAAGAGTGAGAAATATTTGTAGCGCTGTTGTCATATTAGGGTAGCCCTCTTCCAGATGTTGTTCGTAAATGAGTTTTAAAGTCGAAGCTGCAGTGGCTTGTCTCAGTTTGTTGTCCATTTCAAGAGCATGGTATTTGAAACTTCCAACTTCCTTGACCAGCTCCTCTTTGCTTAAGTCCTCTGGATAACTGTCAGCCAATGCGTTAGATCTTAATTTCAATGTGTTAGTGTCCCTTTCATTTATCTGCGAACCACTTAAAAACCCAAATTTACTGTTGATATCATTTAGTGCAGTAAACCTGTTGTTCATTTCACTCAGGATTCTATTATTTATTTCCATTAGGGAACTTCTGAACCTTTCTTCTTGTGTTAGTCCAAATGCCTCATCTTCACAGGCTTCCCCGGGCATCTTTCTCTTCTTTCCCCTCCTTTCTTCTTTTAATTCGGTTTCCAAACCATTCTCCTCCGCTATGGTTTTAGCATTTGCCAAAGCTTCTGGTGCTAAGGTTTCTCTCTTTGAAGACAACAGATTAATTAATCCGTGGATATTTATGGCTGCTTCGTCAACTGTTACATCTTTTCTTTGGAGACATTTATTGACCCTATCAATCATTTTTAGTACACTGAACCAAAAACAAGTCAGCACTGTAAATTTAAATTCTTTCATTTGGCTCATCAGAGCTCTGGCTTCAGTTTTAGTTTCTGGCCTAGATCCATTAGCGTATAGCTCTTCAAGAGCCAGGAAGATTTTCCCAGTATGTTTATAGACAACTTCTACAGACTCAAGTCGAGCTGACCATCTAATTTTACTTTCTAATTATAGCGTTTGGGGAACATAATGTTGAAGCAATTCCCACCTTGAGTAATTATAAAGTGAGTGCAAAACTTCAAAATAATTTTGAGCTGACAGACAAGCATCGGCTGCATGAACACCGACTAAGTTTAAAGAATGTGCAGAGCACGGAACGAAAAATGCGTATTTGTTGTCTCCCAACATTCGAGCTTGTACTCCTTTGTATTTTCCGGCCATATTGGCACCGTTATCATACGATTGGCCTCTACACAATTTTATATTCAAACCATCATCATTTACCTTTTTTATTATTTCTTGGTACATTCCTTCGCCGGTTTTTTCAGAAACAACAAAAAAATCTAGAAAACTCTCCACAATTTCAGGTCCTTCTTCACTCATATTTACATATCTGATTACCTCTGTCATTTGTTCGTGGTTGCTAATATCTGGCGTACAGTCAAACATTAGGGCAAATTATTTTGCTTTTTTAACATCTTCCACTATCGACTGTCTTATTTTATTAGAAATAATTTCTAAAAACTCATCCTGAATTTAATAAAAATACGGAAGGAAAACAAATTCGGAATTGAAGGATCCATGGTAGTAGGTGTTTAATAGAACATGGGTGAACAGGAACATGAAATAATAAGGAATACATTCGGGTAGGTAATATGCTTAAGTGGTATGTGGGACAGGATAGAGTGTTCCGATTTGGGTGAAAAATTGATGTATCCTTTCATTTGCAGGAAAGGCCCGTTTGAAGAGAAACTCAGCCAGATAACCTACAAAATGGGCCTCTTTGCGCCCATATTTCGGTATGCCGCCCCGGACATCCCTCCATGTCCGCTCGATGTTTTGCGTATGGACGCGAGGGTCGTTGGGGTCAACATACTGCAGGCTGTGGTTAATTGTGAGGTGCTCGAAACCCTAATCGTGCAATGTGTCGTACCTTCCAGCAGTCTGACATAATCAATGTACCAGGAAGGATGTTACTTCGAATAACTCCCAGCAACTCTTCCCTGTCCCGTTTTGGCACGGGGACCAAGAAAATTTTCTTACTGCCCCTCTCGAACCCGCCAAAAACCCATTGACCCTCTATGTGCCTTCCCATGTTGAACTTCCTTTTCCCAAATTTTGCTTCATCGATTTCGACAATCACGCCGGGCCCTCCTATTGACTGAGAATTATTCTGGCACCGGTCAAGTGCTACTTCCCGGCAGAAGGATGACCAGTCTACCACCGTTTTTGATGAGCAATTCAACTCGGCCATAATTATCTCCTGGCGTGGAAACCGAAGGGTGCACCATAGGATGCCGAAATAGCCAATGTCTTCGATCGTTAGCTTGGAACTTTCGAAGAAGCTGCCACTTCTGGCCGACTTCTTGAACGTGCAGTGAATTCGAAGTTTCTTTTTTTTTAAGCTCCTCTATCCTGCTGCCGGACCCGGCTGCCATACTGGTCACAAGGTATTGGTTCTGCCACTATTCCATGTTTAATCAGGAATAATATATACTGCCTCTTGTTTATAGACACCTGGAGGAACTCCCTAATTGTCTGAGGACAATTTTCACAATCCTTTGAGAAATACAGACAGAAAAATGAGTATTGGAAATGTTTACTGGACAGATGGAAAATAATTTGAAAAAAGGCGACTTGATTATTTTATTTAGTACCTACTTAAAATTGATTTTCATGAAATTGCATTTTGTGACAAAATAAAACAAAAATGTTTGAACGTATATACATTAAAATAGCTATTAACATTTTTGCACAACCGATTTTCTGAATTTTCTTCAAATTACGGACATTTTCGAAAGCGAAGCACAGTCCAAGACTGTCGATTGACTCGACTGGGCTGTCAACCGGCTTTTGACACATTCAGTGGCAGCGGGTAATTGTGAGTTGTAAAAGTAAAGGTTTCGAACTAAAAAAAAATTATTGAGAAATACGAGGAGAAATGCATCTTTCCGACATTGAAATCCTGTGCCTTGAAGTGAAATCTATCTATGAGTATCTTTTCCCAGCAAAATTAATGCATTTTTGGCGTTTCACCGTATACGGAATAATAACCCCGCGGTAATTGTTCCGTATACGGTGAAACTTTTGAGGTTAGAAAATAAAAAAAAAAATAGTTGAAAAAACCACGCTCCGATAGCGGAATCGTGTTCTTTGGAGAGAAATCTATCGATTAGGGTCTTTTTTCCCGAAAAAAACGAATTTTTGGCGTTTCACCCCATACGGAATTGTTACCACAAATGGTTCGCAGAATTCAAGCGTGGAAGACCAACCTTTGATGATGATCTTCGCGAAGGTTGTCCATGCACCTCTGTCGCGAAAAATATCGATGCTGTGCGTGAAATGATTTTATCAGATCGGCATGTGACATATAGTGAGATAGAGACATCCTTAGGCATTGCGGCGAAACAAATACATAAGATTTTGCACGATCATTTGCATGTCCGGAAGCTTTGTAGTCGTTGGATCCCTCACAATTTGAAAGAAGAACAAAAAAATCTGGTGTGATACACGCACACAACTTCCTTTTACAGTGATCTTATAATTAGCCAAAAATTTGATTTAAAATGTTTAAAGCATTTGTCAAAAATTTTCAAAAATTACAAATTCTGCAAAAACGGTACAAAATAGAGCGTTAGTTGAAGAGACAAATTTTCTCTAGAATTTTAAGCTGAATTCAAAAATGTAATAATATACCGGGTGTTCTATTTAAAATAAGAGTTAATAAAAAAAATAGACAAAAACAAAAGAAACCCATTTTAGAAGTATTCAACTAGAAAATCACCTATCTCACATTAATACACATTCAAAATGTAATAAAAATGTAAAGTTAAAAAAAAATCGTTAGAGCCGTTTTTGAAAAAATCGAAAAAACTGAAAAATCACAAGAGTAAACACCTACTTCCGGTTATGCGATTTTTTTCAAAAGCTTGCTGTCTCATATACATAGTACACAAAACTTATATATGAAGTTTCAACGCCATACCGCTTTTCGTTTTTGAGATATTCTGTTCACAGACAGACAGACAGACACACAGACACACAGACACACAGACCAATGAAAAAAAATATATGTTTTTTGGGATCAGGGGACGATAAAACGTGAAGATCTGTTGAAAACTCAATTTCGAATTTTTGGGGTGAATCCAATACTTCCTTTATTGCAAAAGGAAGTAAAAAGGCACGTGTCAAGTGGTGCAAGGAAATGCTAAAAAAAATCGAAGGTGGTCGTTCAAATTCTGTATATAACATCGTAACAGGTGTATGGGTATGGGTGTTTCAAAATGAACCTAAACCAACAAAAGTGGTGCGTTCAATAAGCGTTTCGAAAAGAATGATTGCTGGCTTCTTCGGAAAAACGGGTCATGTTGCAACTGTTGCATCAGAGGATCGCAGGACAGTTAATGCTGACTGGTATACTTCAATTTGTTTGCCGGGAGTATCGCTGAAATCAGTAGAAACAACGTAAACCGGCGAATCATTGTTCATCTTGACAATGCAAGCGCTCACACTGCACGACGAACTGCCGAGTTTTTGACCAGTAACAACATCCAATTAATGACTCATTGCTCATATTCGCCTGATTTAGCGCCCAATGACTTCTTCTTATTCGGATACATCAAAAATAAAATGCGCGGCGAACGCTTTTCATCTGAAGAGGCCGTTGAAGCATTTAAATCACTTGTTTTGGAGGTACCTCGCTTAGAGTGGAAAAAGTGTTTTGCAGATTGGTTTCATCCAATGCAAAAGTGTATAGATTTTAAAGGGGAATATTTTGAGAAGCAATAAAGCGATTTACATAACGTAATTTGTGTTTTGTTTTACATTTTTCGCAAACTTTAGCAGTGCCCCTCGTATGAAAATGTATTAGGTCATTGATCATCGAATCTTCCAGGTCATTCGGGTAGCAAGTTATTAAATTACAATGCTTGCCTTATGCAGGGAATTTATTTTAATAGCTAACATAAGCGTTTCGTATCTATGCCACCTTTTAATCATACAGGCCGTTTCCATAGTTACAAATGGGACCAATAGATTAGAGCGTGTATTTTACGAGTTAACATAGGAATTATTAGGTACTTGTCAAAAAGACAATTAAAAGTTATCCTAATGTATACCACTAAAGAAAAGATACAACACAGAAGTTGTTCCTATGTATTTACTTCTTAGTTGCATACCTACATTCCGGTAACAAAATTAAAGTTTCTCATTAGCAAGTACCTAATTCAAATTCGTATGTTTAAAATAAATGCTCTAATCTATTGATATCATTGGTAACTATGGAAGTGCCCTGTATGATTAAATGCTGGCATAGAAACGAAACTGCTATGTTAACAATTAAAATAAATTCATTGTATATGTAGATGTAGATACTGTAAAAAGATTGGATAGTTTTTGCAAAAAAAAAAACAAAAAACGTAACTGAAATTGGACAACACTCTGCAACACTCCCACAAGATTAAATGAATCAGCCCCTCAAGAAACGTAGGTGACAAGGGGATAGACTTAATTTTAACGTAAAGCCCTGTATATCTGCCCGACATGTTGCTTGCGTTATCGTACAGCTGACGTCGAAAATTGGAAATATCTAATTCATATTTTTGGTGTTTTTAAAACAGTAGTTGCAAGTTCGTCAGATGTATACCTGGAATTTTGAATTAAGATTAAAACTAACTCCATTAGAGTTCCATTTTAGGAAGCGGATCGAACTAATGGGTGATCCAACAGTTAGCGTGAATTTTTTCATCAAATAAATATTCATTTCATAAACTTACGCCAGAAATATTTATTATATCAGAAAGTTTAATATGTAGCAATTATGTATGAAAAACAATATCATTCATATGACCTCCACGGCTTCATTGACAGGAGGTCATTCAAACGTCAAAATTTTCCATAACTTTTCGCAATAAAAGTGGATCAATAACATCTAATGCGGCTCGAATGTTGTCTTTCAGCTGGTGAAGTGTTTGTGGGTTATTAGTATACACTCTATTCTTCATATGCCGCCAAAGAATATAGTCTAAAGCGTTGTGGTAAGATAATGGTGGGACGGTGCTCATCTCGCCTGTCTCTTTATAACCGACTCTGGGTTGTGCGTGACCTCCCGCTCGCTTCCTATCGCAAACCCATGCACAGGATTCCCATATAAGATTATTTTATTTTACAAACTTTTCAATCGGAGACTTGAAAAATGAAAAAGCTTCAAGCAAAAAATCGTTTTTCTTCAAACGGGTTTAAAATATGGCATTATACTGCTGGATTGATGATGCTAAACTGTCCCTTTATTGCCAAGCGGCAGATAAAGTTATTATCTGCCGCTGACGACTTTATCTGCCACTGACGAGATCAAGTAATTTTCTTCGAATTTTGTTCACAAAGTTGTAAATAATTATAAAAACGTTTGAAGAAAAAATACTATATGTTATTCGGAGCAAAAGTATATTTATGTGGCTCGGCTGTACTTATCTGCCTCGCAAGCTCGGCAGATAACCCGTCCAGCCTCGCCACATAAAATATAACTTTTGCTCCTAATAACATAATATACTATTATTATAGAATGACAGTATTTTTTATACAAAAATTAATGTTATAAATTGTGAGGAGGTCGAACTGAGAAATTAATTATTTTTATTTGTAAATTTTCTCATCTTGAGATCTAATCTCTTTTGGCAATTTTTAAAACTAATTTTTTATTGATTTCCCGTAATCTAATATAAGTTTTTGTTGTAACTAAACAATGTATGAATTCTCGTTCAGTATTTCTTTTCACATATTTTGTCTGTTAAATTGAAAATATATTTCTCTTTTGACAAAAAATCTCCCTGCATTTCCTGAAATGCGTTCTCACAAATTGTTGCCGCATCCATTATTTCGGTGCAGGGTGTAACAGAAAACCTCTCGAGATTAATTGAATCCAGTCCTGGATGTTTTCATTCAGTTCCACAGCATTACCTAATGGTGTTCCCAAAGTAAATTTGTCTCTGAACCGAAATGCCACATATCCGACAATGTATCTCAAACCTTCGACATGTTTATTTTCTTTTAAAATAAACGATTCGAATTCAGATAGAAGATCTTCATTATCTGGTGGCAGTTCTTCTGGTGTGATGTTGATTTGTGAATCATAATACTCCGGGTCTATGAATGAATATGGTAGCTGTGGAACTTCATCTGTAGGAAAGTCATCTGCTACATTCTTTTTCTCAGCAACATTGCGTAGCAAACTTCCGGTACAACATTCTTGATTTTCTTCCTCAGAAGGATTAAGCAGGCATTGTCCTCCAGTGCTCTCCTCGGTGTTTTTATTTAGAGTGAAAACCGTTGCCGAGTGCTTTCCCAAAATATATCAGCTAGAAAGAACGAATTATGAAGAATATTTTACTTTATGACTATCTCTACTCACCGCAGTCTAAATTCCATCTAACGAGGAGAGGGATGATCGTTTGCTCCACCCATGCCCCTGATATATGAGAAGAAATTCTCAAGAACATCTTGATTTAGTCGATAAGTGTGAATATACTCTATTTTCTATTTTACTTGTAAATATTTCTAAAGACTTATTAAAGAAGCATTACCAAGGAAAATCCCTTTTTGAAACTGTATAATATTCTGCTGGTTCAACTCTCATCGAGGAAATACATTCAATCACACAATTTAAAAAATCGCAGTTAACACCGAAAGCATTCTGTCGCATGTGAGATCCATATTTATTCTGAGCGTTGAATAAATCCAACCAGTCGTTCATAAGTTTGAAGATTTTGGCAATTTCTTTTTAGGGGGTGCCCTTCATAGAACCAGACATACCACACCACTCAATTGCTTTGGCAACTTGATTAGAAAGTATTCGAGCTGCAGGACGGACTTTTTGTCGTTCGGTGCCTTTTACGTCAAGATAGTAGCGACTTATCTTGAAGGCAATTGTCAGATCTGAATTTGACGCTTGCAGTAGGTATTCTAAGCATGTCTTGTCTATTTTCACACCATCTACAGCGAATCATTGATCTAACAGGTGGTTTCTCATCAATTTTAACAAATGAGGAACATCCACATTTTCATCGACAGGATGATGAAAAAATACATTTTTACTATAGCCAACGTTAATGTTCGACCAAAATTCAACATTCCTAGCACCCATATCGCTCGTGATGGCGACTACAGTCAATCCTGCGTTATAAAATTACGATATGATGTCAAACATTGTTTCCTTAGTCATATTTTTATCAAAATCGTAGTACAGAGGCTGTTCCCACTTGTTCAAGAAACCACGGACCATAACAACTTGATAAGCTTTATGTGGTCCTATAACTTGCTGTGTGTGTTGATATATCCATACAATTATGTTATTAAAACAGTTCACTTTAGTAGAGTTAAGCAACGTTCTTTCTTGTCAGAACTTGGATGGGAGTTCCACGGCTGCTTCGCTCGGCGCTTCGTGGTACGGCTGCCACGGAAATAATTGGTCCGGGATGTCATAATAACATCATCACAGTCGTTAGTGGGGTTGGAAGTCCCCATAAATGTTAGTGGGGTTGGAAGTCCCCATAAATGTACAGCGACGCCTATAATTGGCCTAACGGCTGTTGGCTGAGTACGAAATAAATAAAATAAAAAATAAAGATTTGATTATGAACATACAGTATTTAAAAGTTAGAGTAATCGCTAGCAACTATGGCTAATACGAGACTGACTTTATAATTATTAGTTTTAAGTATAAATACATTTGCTTATCGTATTTGCATGATAAAGTCCGCTGGAGTGCTGAACGTTTGTTGTGCATCATGCATCGTGTTGAAGAGTCCGAGTCCATGTTGACAAATTAACAATAACAAGTTATCTGTGGATAATTACTATCTCCGCACAATATGTGAAATGAGAGAGAACGCTCGGATAGGATTGCTTTAATATTAGTTGATACATATTGCCTGTATGGATAAATTAATTTAAGATTCATATATTCTTTTTTAATGCAGTTAATAATTTGAGAATTGTATCTGAAGGTATTGTCAATTATTAGACCAAGATTATGAGCTTCATTAACTATTAGATTGAAATACCACACACAGAAAAAGTTCCACTATCTTTTCGTGATCCCAAAGGTTTTTATTTCCAAATAACATGACAGACATCTTGGGATTAAGTTTTAATGAATGTTTTTAAGAAATGTTTGCAATATTTATTAAATATTTATTAATATGAGACAGCGCACGTTTACTATCACTTATGTTGAACGAATGATAAATTTGGGTATCTCAGCATGCATGTGCAGCTTGCAGTTTTTCATATATTCACATGAGGTGTGTGTAAATAATAAACAAGAGTGGTCCCAGGATTGAACCTTGCTGAACATGCCTAGTAATTACTCGAACCAAAGTATCCGCTAGGCGACTTCACCTTTTGCACCCGGTTAACTAAATAACTGTAGAGTAGCAGAACAGAACCGTTCGAACCCCCAATGTATTTGAGAATAGACACCAACACAGAATAATCGATAGTGTCAAAAGCCCTACTAAAGTCAAGTAAAATCAGTGCATACACATCGTCCCAGTCTCTACCGGAAATTATGTTATCAATGACGTTTATTAAAGCCGTTGTGCAACTATGGTGTGGGCGAAAACCAGATTGAGATGAAGGATAATGTTGAATTTATCTAAATGATCTCTGATCTGCATATCTATTACTTTTTCTATGACCTTTGACATAGCTGAGAGAATACTTATTGGGCCCAGGTCCTTGTAATCAACTGGATGTGGCACATTCGGAAGAGGTATAACAATAGCACTGTTCCGGCATGAAGTGAACATGTGTGTAAGTAGATAATGATTAATATATTTGGTTGTTAATATTAGTAGTTAGTTAACAATGTTGTATTATAGGACAATAATAATAATTATTATTGTTGTATTATTATTATTAATGATATGTGTAATTAAGGGTAAGATAATTGAACAACTACATTTTATTATTTGTAAACTAATGTCATCACATCCTGCACAGATACTTCTTAAGCAATTCATTTTTATGACATTCGGTATAAACTAGCTGCGAATATGGTTTCTGTATAGGCAGATGGCAGTAAATCATTTCATGGTCGGATAAATGTAAGTAGCAAACCCCTGACTCAAAACTTTGCAGGTACCTACTCAACAATGTACTCAACTGAGGTTAGAATAACATCCAACCGTTTAGCTGACTTTTCGGTAACACTGGTGGCTTTAGTAATAAGTTGCTGGCCATTTACAGAATTAGTCATATTCTTAAAATAAAAACAGTCAGCTCAAGTCGCAGATGGGAGTGGGTTCCGAAGAACAATAAGATTACGTGTATACAGCTAATCAGATTAGGGTGCCACGCCTTTGCCCACCTTCCGATTCTTACTCCCTTGTTGAAACTCGTAACGCCGAACCTATATAAACTCAGAAAAACAACAGAGATACTTCGGAACAACAAAACACCAGGAAACATTACTTCACATATAATTCAGAGAAGTTATTAACAATTAAATTTGATGCGCATACAAATATAACCCGATTTTAAATATCAAGGCAATGATGCCTGGATTCTGACTTAAATAACGAATGTTAAATGTAATTAACAAGCAAAAGTAATATCGTATGCAAATTGTAAGATCGTACCTACTCGAACAGTACCTTCGCAGCACACGGCTCTGAATTGCATGAGTAGTCAAGTTAGCTACTCGCGAACAAATACCGGGGGCGAACCTCATTAAACAGATCTGGTTAAAATGGTGCATACCAGTAACCAAAACAGGATTGTAAGTGATTCGTACGTGTATCAGCTCACACTCACACCCCATCCAAGTTCACAATATATCTGTGGCTTGGTGCTAAAAGGGCCAATGTCAAAATCATAACATTTCAGAAAATAGCAGTTGAAGTTTTTGTCAAAAATACTTTTAATTATAGTTTAAATGCCGTGGAAGCTTTAATTACCAACTTTGGCTCAGTATATAATGCAATTGAACAGAATATGATAGTGTTTTTAGTTGTTTGAAATTATCAAACATCTTGAAAACAAAAATGACTTTGGCCCTTCTTGCATAAATTTATGATTATTTTTATGTTGCTTTTGTGACATTGGCCGTCATACCAAGAACAATAATAAACAGAATAACATTATTTTTTTAGTAGTTTATTATGTTGTTACAATTATTTTGTAATCAAAAGTGATAGAAACTAAAACTAGTACTAAAAAGCTAAAAACAGTAACAAAAATACAAAAACAACACGGTAACAGTTGCGTTTGAAAAAACTTCCATTATTCTGGTAAATCACCTTCCTCTTGTGGAGCTTCATCTGGTAAGTAATCCACTATGTTGTCATTAGTAGTTATTTGTTCAATGAAATGATTGTAGTATGTACGATTAGTACTGGTAATATATGGCAAAAGTGCCTTTAAGTCAGTTAATTTTTCTGTACTCAAAGGAAGTGGTTCGTTGTTAAGTGGTAGAAGCGTGGGAAGATTACCCTGTCGTGTTTTCGTGTGGCTCCTGGATATATCAAAAATTTTAAACTGGCTCTCGAACAAATGTTTATACAAAATATTTGGGGTGTCGGTTGAATACCGCATCCATTTAATTTGCAGCCACTGCATTGGTTCGTTTAAAGTGTTCTTTTTACGATGCACATAATGAGTATTTAAACATGATTTAAAGTTTAAAAACTCCTCTTGTTCCAATTCTATGTTTTTTCTATTGCTGCATGAATGCTGTCGGCCTCCATATGAGTATGACCAGCCTCAAGAAATTTGTGGTTAATAGTCAAGTTTTTACCTTTAGCTTTCAATTCAGAAACAATTTGCAATAACATTGTACAAAAGAATATATTGCGGTTTTGTCCTCCGCAGGAATCGCTGTACATAGTCACTGTATGTATATCATTATTGTCTGAAAGGTTATGTAGGTAATGGTAAATGCAGGAGCCGATTTCCTGCCCACCTCGGCCAGCCACTGTTTCATTCCATAGATAGCACAAAGCAGATGATTCTTTTCCTATGGTTTGGTAAATGGTAAGGTTGAATGTCCACAACTGACGTTTATAAAAACTCATTCCACTTCTAAGATAGGGAGTGGGCAAGCATTTTTGCAAGTCGAAGGAAATTGTAACATAACCTGGATTATTCTGGCATTCCTCTTTATCTCTTCTTTTTGACTCATATGCCGACTCAGCCAAATGTAAATGTTTATTTTTTTCTTCTTCGATTGATGTTCGTTCTATCTCGCTCTGGCAACATTTCAACTGCATTGCAAACTTGTCGCATTTTGCACATGTATCGTTTTTTGGTTTATGGAATGATAAGTTGAATTCCTCAACAAATATTTTTCTATATAGCGAGTCCTTTTGCGGTTGAATATTTCTGTTTTTGCAATAATCCACATACAGTCGGTACATTTCAGCAATGGATAGATCGGGTGACAAGTACTTTTTCTGTGTATGGGAGCGCGAGTAGTGACTCTGGTAAGCTGGAAATAGGTTTATGTGTTCTTTTATTAGGAGTTTATCATTTTCTGAAATTTTAGGATGATTTCTATGTTTTCCTCGTCTATCCTCCGGGCATATTTTGCCTTCGCTAGATCGTTTCTTTTCCACAATTACTCTCGCTTTTTTCAAACTTATATCAAATGTATTTAGAAACATGATTTGACACACTTCAATTTTCTTACCGTTGTTTTTTGTCAGAAAATACTTTCTAGTAAAGTGTCGTCTAATTTGCTTGCCATCATTACGTCTCAATCGTTGAACCTGCTTTCCCTCTTCTTCTATGGAATTTGCCACAAACTGGTTTTGTCCAGAGCTAGACAACTGATAAAAACTTGTAAAAAGAATTTGTCGCTCCTCAGGGGTAAATTTTGCGAAGCACTTTTTTTTGCATGTACAGGCTGCCCTCAGTTGCTTAGCAGGTATTGTTTTATTTCCCGACACCGACGTATACACGCTACCTTGAGTTTTCAATGATTTTCTCACATTTCGTGTCCACTTGGAAGGATTCCACTTTCGTTTTCTTGTAGCTTCATCTTTGTTTTCTTTTTTTCTTCCTCTGCGTGATTTATTTATTTGATTTTCAGCAGGACCAACCGATTGTGTATTGTCCTCGTCAGTGTCCGAAGATTCGTTTATCGGTACATATTCATCGCCACTATCTTCAAACGGTTCTGCATCGCTTGAATCTGCATTTTCTATTATTTTATTATCGCTGATTGAAGCTGATTCTGCAAGATAACGATACAAGGTTGTACAATAAGAATTATTCAGTCTTAATCTTATTACAACAAACTACTTAAGTAAAAACTAACAGCTGTCACATTATTCTACACAACAATCATTTAAAACATAACCTCAAAATCGGTAACATGAATTTGTATTTTTATGTTTTAATGTATTACTTACCTTTACTGCAATCGTAAGTGTTACACATTAGTAAAATCTTACGTGTTCTTGGATTAATATCCATTATGCTTTTTCAACGACACTTTATCACTCTGGAATTACAACGCACAAACAGTCAACGTGACAAATTCACACCAGTTTGTTATAATGACGGCCGATGTCGCTACGTCACTAGAATACATCGTACAGGTTGGAACTAGAAGGGCCACTGTAGACATTGGCCCACTGTTTGTTTCACAAAATAATAATACCAGTGATTGCTAAAACGGCCAAAGTCAACTTTGGCCGTTTTAGCTTAAACTAATGTGAATGAATTCATAATGACATTGGCTACCATTACATTTATGGAGCGGCTATTGGTTGAATTTGACATTGGCCGTTTTAACATACGAAAGAAAGCAAGAAAAGAAATCGAATGCAATGGTTTACTCAAAACAGCAAAATACTGACATTGGCCCTTTTAGCACCAAGCCACAGATATATACAGGGTGTCTCAAAAAGAATGGGACACCGATTAGTCAGATATTCCTTAGGTTATAATAAATCGATTAAACCTAATATACCTTAGTACAAAGTCCCTCCAGTAAAAAGTTACAGGGCCTTGAAGTTCAATTTTTTATTTTTTATTTTTTTGTTAATTTCCGCAAATGTAAATATATCAATTTAAATTTTGGTATACATGCTTACTATTATGTAATGCACTAATACAAAAATTTTCAACTAGACTTAACTGTAAGAGGCACTTTACCTATCTTTGAAAACTTTTTTTAGCTTTAACTTCGTTATCTGTAACATTTTTTGAAATTTTAGGTTATTATCTGAAAGAGAATTAAAATACACAAAAATAATGTACTCTTAGTTCATAAGTGTAAAAGCAACCGTTTGCCTTAAAATGCCCATCAAAAGTTTTTGGTTGTCATTAAGACGTGCAATTATCAAGTAGCCATGACCACAAAAACAATGGTCATCTAGTAAAAAACAATTAATGACATTAGTGACATAAGAATTTGTTCTTTTATGTTTAAGAAAATGCCGTTACATAACGAATTCTCCAATGCTGCGAGGTTCGTTATGTTGCAGCATTTTTGTAAGCACAAGACAAAAAAATGATAACACCAACGTCATTAATTGCTTTCTTGATGTTGTTTACCTACTAGATTACAATCATTATCCATTGTTTTTGTGATCATGGCTACTTGATAATTGCACGTCTTAATGACAACCAAAAACTTTTGATGGGCATTTTAAGGCAAACGGTTGCTTTTAGGCTTAAGAACTAAGTGTACACTATTTTTGTGCTTTTTCATTCTCTTTCAGATAATAACCTAAAATTTCAAAAAAAGTTATAGATAACGAAGTTAGAGCAAAAAAAAGTCTAGTTGATGAAAATTTTTGTATTAGTGCATTACATAATAGTAAGCATGTATACCAAAATTTAAATTGATATCTCTACATTTGCGGAAATTAAAAAAAATAAAAAATAAAAAATTGAACTTCAAGGCCCTGTAACTTTTTACTGGAGGGACTTTGTACTAAGGTATATTAGGTTTAATCGATATATTATAACCTAAGGAATCTCTGACTAATCGGTGTCCCATTCTTAAGCTTTAACAGGCCTTTCAGGCCCATCGCTGTGTGATTTTCTTCCACATCTTTCGGTCCTTTGCTATAGTCGTCCAGTTCTGCACTCCTTTGTCTTCCAGGTCTTTCAAAACTTGCCGTATCCATCTGGTACGTGGCCTCCCTCTTCTTCTATCATCTAGCAGTACATTTCTGTGTACGTGTTTTGTTACTCTGTCGTCTGGCAATCTTTCTATGTGCCCCTACCATCTCACTCGCTGTGCTTTTATGAACTGTGTTATTGATGCTTCACCATACAATTCTTCTACTTCTCTGTTTCCTCTACGCTCCCATCCTTCGTCAGTCCTTTTGCCTCCATAAATCCTTCTTAATATCTTCCTTTCCCATACTTGCAGTTTATGTTGATTTACCTCGTTTATCACCCAAGTTTCCCCGCCGTACGTCACTATAGGCCGTAGCACTGTTTTATAAACCCGCACTTTTGCACTACGCGACACTTGTTTATTTTTTAAAAATTCACTTAGGGCCCCTGCAGCTCTATCCCCTTTCACTATCCTGGCTTGTATTTCTGCATTTTCATTTCCTTCTGCTGTTATTAGCACCCCCAGATATACGAACTGATCTACCTCTTCTAGCTTTAACACCCTTCCATCCCTTAACTCAAAAATTACCTCTTTATTTACTGCTAGTTTTTCTTTCTTCTTTGTCATAACCATATATTTACTTTTCTTTTCATTGATTTCTAGTCCGGCTGCTCTTGCACTTTCTTCTAGGCTACTCACGGTCTTTTCTAGTTCCTTTACGCTTCTCGCTAATATGGTGACATCGTCGGCGTAAGCTTAGCACTGGTGGCTTTTAGTTATTAGTGTTCCTACTCTATACCACTATTTCTTATTATACCCTCCAAGACGATATTAAACAGCAGTGTCGAGAGAGGGTCACCCTGTCTTAAGCCTCTACTTGTTGTGAATTTTGATGAAAGAATTCAATTTACTCTGACCTTGTTGGAGGTATTAGATATTGTCATTTTTGTCAGTCGTATTAATTTACTAGGTATCTGTAATTCTCTCATTATCTTACATAGTTGATCTCTTTTAACGGTGTCATACGCTTGTTTACAATCTATAAAGCAAGCGTGTATATCTACTGAATGCTCATAGCAAGTCGTTTGTGTCTCCTTTAATGTAAAAATTTGGTCAGTGACAGAGCGGTTTTTTCTAAAACCTCCTTGATATTCGCCCACCTCCTTTTCTGCATGTTCTTGAATTTTATTTCTTATTAGTGTTGCTAATACTTTATAGGTGGTGTCTAAAAGTACAATACCCCTGTAATTTTTGCAGTCAGTTTTTTCTCCTTTTTTATGAAGTGGTATAATTATGCCCTTTTTCCATGCGTCTGGCATACTTTCTTTCTGCCATATATTTTGTATTAATTGGGTCACCTTATTTTCCAGATCGTTGCCTCCATACTTTATCAGCTCTCCATTTATACCATTTTCTCCCGCACTTTTCCTGTTTTTGATCTGCTTGAGAATCCGTATAATTTCCTCCTTTGAAGGACTGTCGATATCCTCTTCATTTATGTTGCTGTTTCCTCCTTTTTCCGAAATGATGTCCATTTGTTCTACCTCTAAAGATTCTTGGAAGTACTCCTTCCACCTCTCTACCATTCTTCTTTCTTCTCCAATCAGCTTTCCTTCCTTGTCTTTACAAAATAGAAATGGTGTTTGTTGCGTTCCTCTGTATGTCTTCTTTACTTCTTGGTAAAAATTTCGAATTTCCTTTTGTTTATATTGGTCTTCTATCTGCTTTAATTTTCTTTCATGATACTCTCTTTTCGATTTTCGTAAGAGTTTTTGAGTTTCCCTCCTGTGCTCGTAGTATTTTATTTCGTCCTTTTTTAATCCCGTTTGCAAAATTTTTTCTCTTGCTTTCCTTTTTTTTTGAAATGCTTGCTTAGATTGGTCATTAAACCACCTATTTCTGTTCTTACATGTTTTTGTTCCTATGGTCAATTTTGCTGCTTTCTTTATTATTTCTTCTATGTTTCTCCATGCTTCTTCTACTGTTCTCTCTTCTTTCTTATTGACATATTCTTCCCGTATTTTTTGCTGATATGCGAATTTCTTTTCTGTTACTAGTAATTCTTCTACCTTCCAACCTGCAGTCTTTCCTTTTCTATTCCTTTCTGCTCTTTTTACTTCTTTATTAATTGCTATTCTTACTAGGTAGTGATCTGTACCCATATCTGCTCCTCTGTAACTTCTTGCATTCTGTATATAGTTTGCAAAATTTTGGTGTACCAATACGTGGTCTATTTGATTGGTTTTTTGTGTTCCTGGTACCACCCAAGTTCCCTTGTGAATCTCCTTATGTCCAAAAAACGTAGTAATAATTCTCATGTTTCTCCCTGCTGCAAATCCTATGAGCTTTTGTCCATTTCCATTGCTATTTTTATGTTTACTATGCTCTCCTATTATTGGGGCATATATTTGCTCCCGCCCTATTTTAGCATTGCAATCTCTTAATATTATTAAGTACTCCTTCTTTTGTATTTTATCATAGCTTTGTTCTAATACTTCATAAAACTCATCTTTAACTTCATCTTCTTTTTCTTCTGTGGGGGCGTGTACGTTTATCAGATGGATTAGTTCCTGATTTAATTCTATTTCCAGCTGGCACATTCTTTCCGATATCGGACTAAAACTTTTTATTGCATGTTTCAATTTTTTGGCAACTAAAAAACCTGTTCCCAATATTCTTTTCTCATTACCACTATTGAAAAAAATGTACTCCTCTAATTCTATTATAAAATTTTCTTTTTGTTTGGTTTCTTGGATTGCTAATATATCTATATGATACCTTTGAGCTTCTTTTTCTAAAATTTTTAATGCCCCTTCATGAAACGTTCCCCTTACATTCCAAGTACCTAAATAGAAAACTTCTTTTTTCTGTTTTTGCTCGCATCCATTTCGCATAATCCTGTTTCTCTCTAAGTCCGTCATCAGCTGTGTTTCTGTGTGGCGTTGGGTTACTACTTTTTTCCTGCCATTCTGCTCTTGTGAGTTTTTCTTCCTTTTCACTCCATATCTGTGTTTGCCCGTTGATTGTAAGTTTTTTGTAGCCGACTTTCACAATTTTTCCTGTTTTTTTTCGTCATTCGCCATCTTTCTAATCGTACCCTGCACATTTCTTTCCTTTACTGTCAGATCGTTATTTATGTACACATTTCTTTGTGTCTCATCATGTCTTAACTTGCTTTTATTTTTCAATACTTCTATTTTTTCTTGCATGTTTTCCATTTTAATTACACAGTGTTTCTCATTGATCTTGTAAGCCGTTTCTAGTTTAATTTTCAGCTTCAGTTTCTCTTCTATGAAAGTCTCCATTTCTTTCTTCAATTCTCCTTCTTCTTTGGCTTTCACGATTAATCCTGTCATCAAAAAATTTTTCTTCCGTTTTTCCCTTTCCATGCGCTCATAGTTACGTTCTGCTCCATCGAGTTGGTTAACTTTTTTGTGTAGCTCCTCCATTTGATATTTTAATTGGGCATTTTCTGGTTGTAATTTGCCTATTTCTTTATGGTATGCACGCTGTTCCTTCTTTAAATCTTTAATTTCTTCTCTCATCATCTGCATTTCCTCTCGACCCTGTTCTTGATCCCGTCTGATTTCTTTAATGTCCTTCATTATCTCTCTCATCATATTTTTCAGTTCCCTATCTCCATTGTCCTTTTGGGGGGATCTAGCTGTCTTTTTACTTACACCGAACATGCTTATTTCCGCTTCCCGTTTTCTTCTTCCCTCTTCTGTTGAAGATTCTCCACTTTCATAATTCGGTTGCTTTTGCAAGTATGCCATTTTTACGACTTACTCCTGCAGTTGTGTATGCAGCTTTATGTGCGCTACACTGTTGTGTATGCAATTTTATGGGCACTACACCGTTGTGTGTGTTGCCTATCTGCACCTGGTTTCAGCGGACTCGCTAAAATTTACTTTTTGGAGGTCACAGTTCTTATCAAAACGTAATTCTAGGTTATAACTTTATTTTCTTAATTACTCTCCTGACCTGCTTCTCTTTGCTTCTACTTTATATCTCTAAATGTACCTTGGACTATCCGGTTTTTTAATCTCGTGCTTAGGTGAATTTGTTAGCTCGATACGGTCCCCAAATGTGGATTTTGTTTCGGAGCGCCAATTCACACTTTATCACTCACTAACCTCCCAACTTCCACATATGAACCTTAAAATTAAATGTTCAGCTCAATTATTAATAGCCTTAAATGTTCCAAAACATGAATACTTCAATAAGTCAAATGTTAAACTTGAATATTACAATTAACCAAGTTTTAAAGGTTGTATAACATTAATACTGCATTGAATCAAATTTTAAATATTGCATTAAACCTAACCCACTCAAATTGTTCTCCGTTCCATTAAATTTAAAATCTCACAGCCTGACAGCCGAGTTTGTAGCATTGATTCGATACCACAGCCGTCTCAGTGGCCGAGCCAAGGGTACGTAAACGAACCCAGTTACAGTTAACGATGAATAATCCTCAGCCGCACATAATTAAGACCCAACTGAATTTCAAACGTTGGGTTCAAGCGGCGAAACGTGCACGAAGATGAAATTATAAATTACAGCACCTGCGTGAATTTGACGGCGACATTGTCACTGTGCAAACAGCTGATCCGCAGAGGTCAACGATACCAAGGTGGTGGCGGTTGCAGCGGGTCCTTCCGAAGCGACTGCGACCCCAGGAGCTCGAAAATTCATACAGCACGGAGGCGGCTCGAATCAGCAGTGAACCGGCCCACATGGACAGAAAATGCATCCAACAAGACGGCTCGAACCAATAAAACAACAAACCGGCGTGTGAGGATCCTCAAAGCATCAACCCAAACGCATGCAGTTTCAGCATGCGGGGTGGAAAAATCTCCTATAAATTCGCAATTAAGAATACATTGAAAGCAGGAGGAGTACGTACCAGTAATTTCCTATAGCGATATTCACACATACGCACAACGAAATGCAATAGCATTGGCAATTAGAATCAAAACTCTAGGCAATAACTGGAGATTTACACGAGCGTCACTTTTGCACGCAAAATTTTAAGATGGATGCCCATCGAACAATTCAATTGTTACCAAAAATCGATAATCAAAGCTTCTCAAGCTGAACCAATGGAAAGGGAGGTGACATCCAATTACGTCAAGATTGACGAACTAGAAATCGTTGTGGTTCGATATTAGAAAGGGCACAGCGCGCGCCAATAAAATGAGCACCTAACATCGTTACCAGATTACTGATTTGGGTAGGCGGACTTTCAATCATTAGATGATTCATTTTCTGTCTTTTTCATGATTTGAATTACAGGCATTATCTTTGACACTGTAATATTCTGTTCTGCAATAATTTCATTTGTAATTTCGTCGAATAATTTAAGTACTTCCACGGCTTTTTCAGTAACGGACCATTCCTGACCCGTTATTGTTGGTCCATTACTTTGTAGAACCGCTAACGTAGCAACGACAGCATCTTTTATTAGTAGAATTCTACGTAACATGTCGTAGGTAGAATTCCACCTCGTCACCACATCTTGTTTTAATTTTAATTAGGGTAAACTTATTTGTTCCTGTATTGCTTGTAATCTGGAAAGAGCATGAGAACTTCTTTTGAAGTATTCCACTATAGATTTGACTTTCGTTACTATTTGGGAAATGTGTATTCCCTCTTGTAAAACAAGATTCAGAGAGTGGACAAAGCAAGGTAAATGACGCCACTGGCAAATCCGCACTGCAGCAACTTCATTAGCAGCATGCATGCAATAATTTTGTCTTGAATGCCAAAATTTCGAACACAATCTTGTAAACAGACTGAATATTTTGTGCCGTGTGCCTTTAGTCAAAGGATACACGTTCTAATAAAATCGACTGTAACTCTTAATTTGTGTTGAAAAAATTCGCGGTTACAACAGTGAAACTTTCATAAACCTCCACGAATCCATCGTGATGCACAGTGCTGGAGCTTCTTTCAGATTTAGTTTAATTTTTTCTAAAGTAGATAAATATGGTTGTTGTGGTAACTATTTGATAAAGTTTTTCTGGTTGGTAAATTATAACCGAGACAAAGCATTTTATCAAATTTCCTAAATTCGGGGTCTTGCACTACTGAAAACGAATGATACTCTTTGCCAATCATTCTCAGTAATTGCAAAGATTCTTGATTTTGATAACGAAACTGGTCTCACAATAAAGCCTCTAAAAGTTGATTGTATTCTACTACTTGTGGAGTCTGAAGTTAAAGGAATGGGATTATTTATATTATCGGCATGTGTTTCATTCGTTCTAACAGTAGTAGCATTTTCGGAAACTACGGCGTCATCATCTGGAACTGGGTTACCGTCTTCAATTATTCTTGCATCATTTAAATTTATTGTGGGATGTTTTGTTTTTAAATGCCTCGATAAATTGCCAAAGGAACCACTAGCTACAATAACAACTTGCTTGCAATAATTACACTTTGCGCCCCCCTGGAGCACGCCGGCGGTTATGTTCTGCTGAGATCTGGTGCCGTTCAGCTTGATTTTGAAAGTACGAAGCTATCAGCTGAATAAGAGCTCATGGCAGCTTCGCTACCAGAATCTTGTACAGGAGACCTTTGTGCCATACCTTGTCGAACGCCTTGAAGACGTCCAAGAAGACAGCAGCTGTCGATTGATTTTTAATATAGCCTGAGGTGACGTGCTCCGCTACCCGCAGGACCTGGTGGACGGTGCTGTGCTGCGCTCTGAAGGCGAATTGCTCATCTGGAATGGTGTTGTTTTCCTGGAAAGCCGACTTCAGTCGCTCCAGGGTGATGCACTCGGCCAGTTTCCCCATTATGGCAGCATGTTGATTAGGCGATAGTTTTGGGGGAAATTGTTAGATTGCCCTGGATTGTGGACTACCATAACATCAGCGCACTTTCAGGGAGTCTGGCGTGCTTCTCGTTGAGATCCCCGGCGATAACGATGGGGGCGCCGTCTTTGAGCAGCAGGTCGAGGTCCTTCCCAGGAGGTGGCGGTTTGGCGAGTTGCAGATTGCTGCTAGTCGAATTGGACCGTCTTCTTTATTTTGCACGCAGATTAAGGTGGCTTCTGCCTGCTGCCGGTCAGTCGTCAACAGGGCGTGATGCTCGATCGATTTTTTAAACGTATATGGCCTTGCCCCCGCCTCTGGCGTTGGTCGGTCGTTTCTGTACAGCTGGTAATTTGGCAGCTTAGGATTGTCGCTGGCACAGAGGTGGGTCTCGTTCACCAGGAGGACGTCAGTATTGGGGCGGTCGACGAACTCTTGGAGTTCGCGCTTCTTGTTCAGGAGGCCATTGGCGTTCCAGCACGCCATCTGCAGTTTGGCCGTGTTGGTTGTTTATTCATTAACTGGTTTGAATAAGCTGCCTATGTCCTGGTCACAGCCCAGGAGGGCGGAAAAGATTTCAGCGCCGGAGGTGACGTCTTTGCTGGTGGCGCTACTGTTGGCAGGTTGGTGAAGTCCAGAGTGGAGAGCTGGACTCGCTGGACGCACGGAGGCGGCTGATGCTGATTTCGCAACAGAAGAAACGGGTGGTGCATTGGAAGCTACCTTAGCACTATACGAGGCACTATTCGAAGCACTATTTGATGCACTAATCGCCGCACTATTCCCGCTATTGATATTATTGCTGGCCGCACTGGCTTAGCTCCCCTTGGGTGTCGAAGGTTTGTAGCTCGCGGGGTGGTCTCCGTTGCAGTTAACGCAGGTAGCCGGCGTGTACTTTGGTTTGGTATAGTCACTCGAATGGTGGTCACTTTCTTACTTAACGCACTGCAGCATCGCTGTGAGTGCCCGAACTTCTGACACCTGTGGCACCGTCCGGCCGCGATCGTGCGTCTAGACGACTCGATTTTTACACGGAGGTGGATCACTTCCTTTAAGTAAAATATAGTTTTTGCGGACGCAGATGTCACAAACTACACTAGTACTAGCGGAATTGGCTTATTGTCCCTGTCTAGGTGTATGCGATGCACCGACTTGACAGGGAATTCCCGTTGCTTGAGGTCGTCTAGCACCTCGGCCTCCGTAATAGATTTGGGGTTGCCCCTTATGACGACCTTGTGGAAGAGCACCCTTTCGCTAGTTAGGTGCTTCGTCATGTTACGATAATTGTTAGTTGTTGCGGGGTGGACGCTGATTTCATCTTGCGTGCTTCTTGCCTCCAGGAAGACGATTTTTGTTTGCTGCGAAGGCGACAGATTTTGGTCCAGTTTGTTACGGTATTAATTCATCATATCGACATAGGTCGTATTGATTGTTCAAAAACGGGTACAAACTACAGGGTTCGCCGGCTCTACTAAAAAGAACACAGATCTTAATGTGCTGGAGCAGATTTTGTTGCTCCGGTTACTCGCACTTAACTCAGTCGGGAAGGCGTGGTTCGAAAGCTCAAAGAAAAACCGGCGGGGTACTTACCCTAAAGCTTGCTTAAAAGAAAAGGAAATGCCTGAGCGCCACTTGGTTCTGATTAGGGATGGCTGACGTGTCTAGAACCAAGAACAATACACGTAGCCTATGTAGAAGTCATCCAAGTACGTTGCTGAACACCTCCGCCTGTTGTTCACCAAGCCTCCTCCGAGTAGCCGGGTGACCTTGTCGTTAAATCACTTACCTTCAAGGCCACCGTCACTAAAGAATAACAAAAGAACACTGAATGGCCCAGGGCTTGGGGCTTGCTTATCAAAAAGGCGTACTTTCAGCTTTACATTGCAAATTACACTCTGCCTTTGCCACACTGGATTAATTAATGACCCAGAAGGGGTTCAGAACTCAACAAATAATCAAATTGACTTTAATGGGTTTATTATTTAAAGAATTAAAGTTTACACAAATCTTTACATTAATAATAATCACCCGGAGGTGAATTCAAGCTTAATAAAAAGAAAAGACACACCCTACATGAATATAACACCCTACATGAATCTAAAAGGGGCTCCCACGCAAAGTTACCTTATGGTCTAAATATGTGGTTACACAACGGACAAAACGAAATAGATAACAGGGGTGAAGCCCCTGGTTAACAACAAGCAAATCAAAACATAAGCTTAAGCTTTAAGTGAACGGGCGCAATATTTACCAACTCCCGGAAAACACATAACAAATATAGTCGCAACTTAATGAGGCACAAGAACACAATTGGAGTAATACATAGCTCCTACCTGATAGCTGTAAGCACGTTATTTGGGGTTGGCGATAGTTACGAACTCCGCCTCGGCGAAGGCCGGTGAGACGTTGCAGAGGTGTAGCGGGCTCCCCAAATGGGAACGAAAGGGTTGTACAGGGGCCAATTCGGTACGGAGGGCCAGAGGGTCGGTTTACCCCACGAAGAAGGATGGCAGCCAGCGGCGGGCGACGGGTAACTTCGAACTTTAACACGGCTTCACAGAATTCGCAACAGATTTGCCGAAACTTTTTCCACTGATATGAAAAGTATTGTAGGCTTATGAGGACACCTTTGTTGAATGTGCAAAAGGGTGCAACTTGCTTTTCCACTCCTTGCTGGAGGGCAAAAGCCGATAGAAGGCGCCTCGCCAATAATTTGAAACCGCTTAACGAAACATCGCCCATAGCCCGCGCTACCGAAAACTTTAAGTTGCAGTCAACCAACTATTATCGGGGTCTAAGCTGAACTCCAAATCAAAATTTAATTACTTGAAGATCACAAAGTTCACATAACGTGGGCACGAAACTACACTGCGTTCACGGAAAGTTCCCCGGACCGCAGCACGCGGCCCGGGGGGCGACAAAACTTGCACGTTAGTTGTGGTTCACAGCTCGATGCCAATTAATTCAGAAACGCGCGGTAAAAACGATGGTCACCCCCGCGCAGAATGATCTCATTCCTTCAGAACAAAGAACCTGCCAGCCTTGCAAAAGAAACAAGGAACAATTAACACGAACAACTCTAGAACCTTCGACAACCTAATCAGCGCTTTCAGCGAGCGAGGGGCGCAATTCAAGAAGCTAAGAAAAGGTATCATTTTACAATCTAATTTCCAGGAATGAAACTTCACGTCGGCCTTGTGCGGGCGCTCGGTTCCTGCATTAAAGAATGAATTCACGGACCCAATTCGGCAATTGCAACATAAACGGTGATATTTATAATATAGTTTCGAGGAAAGATATCTTACTATGGCCTTGCGCCAGCGTTCAAGAACTGGTTACTTAAGAAAACAAATACGAAGCGCAAGCATTTCAATGCCCGCCGGAATAAATTCGAATGTAACTAGTACAGGGCCGTAATCAGTAAGAATTCGGGCGACAAATAAACGTAATTTTGAGCAAAACGAAAGAGGTCGAAAATGATCTAACAAGTTGTCTTTAGTGCGCAGAACAACCGGGGGGACTCGCTTGAGCTCTCGGTGACCTGGGGTACCTCCTTGTCTTCTTCGATGGTTGTCAGCACTTCGTATGAATGACTGGTATCGTCAGGGCGGGCCTTCTGTACAGGCGTAGTGGGCTTCGTTGTCATTTTCCGCTTCCGAGCGACTTCGATGAAGTCGGTGTCCATGGATTCCTCCTGGAGGGCGCTGGAAGGCTGCTGGCTTTAGAGACCCTGTATATTAAGTAAGATAAGAGAGGGGACAAGTGGAACCAGTTTCCAAGGCTAAGTTGATGAGTTTCTGTTTTTCAAACAAAATTTCAAGATGTCATTACCAAACTTATACGTCAAATTTCGAAATGTCAAATAACGAAAATAATTATTCATTACCAATAAAAATTCCGTCTGATTTTTATAGTTGGATTTTACAGACTGTAGCTAGGTATCAATTGTCTATTCACATTTAATTACAGTTTCTTTCTAAAGCTTTGTTCATTTGGCTACTCAGACTTGCTTAGTGCAAGAAAATGTTTTCGTTTGTGTGAACTGCATTCTGTTCGTTTGTAGTTCGAATTACGAACCAAACGTGATGAATTTATTCCTGGCGTCGAGTAGATTGAACGAGTCAAGTGTGGATTCAATGAGTTCGAAAACTAACCTTAAAATTGTTTCAGTTTGGATTTACGTATAGCTAGTTACAAATTCGTTTCAAAAGATGTAAGAACATTGGAATCAGCTGTGTAAATATAGACTCCCGGTATAACTTGTCCAATGCGCGATTACTCTGACGCTGTAAAAATATTGTAATTAACCATGTTAATCAAACGGAGCAGCAACAAAAAGGTAATTAAAGTTGTTAGAGTAGTCGGAAAG
This sequence comes from Agriotes lineatus, assembly GCA_940337035.1. NCBI lineage: Eukaryota > Metazoa > Arthropoda > Insecta > Coleoptera > Elateridae > Agriotes > Agriotes lineatus. The sequence continues at coordinate 28,060 of CALNHX010008903.1, forward strand.
TTATTTGATATGATTGATTAAGGGGCTTTTACGTTTCAGCATCCTTTTTAACTATGCATACACTTCTAAAGACTCACATATGGAAAAAGCGGAAATGCGCAATTCTCCCCAAAGCGATGTTGAAAACGCTGTGTGGAAGAAGTGACAAATTGCCAATAAATCAATACAGAGAGAAAAAGACCAAAAATTCTATCTATTGGTATGGTATCTATTTCAAAATTATCACATATAATCTCATAAGTGCATTAATTTTTTCCGGAATTTTTTTTGAGTGCAGTCCAACAACGTCGTATTAATTTTCCCGAGCGGGACGCGAGGGCAAATTAGGACGTTGTTGGAATGCACGAAAATAATTTCCGGATAGGAATTAATGCTCGAATGCAGATTCGGTAAGAAAATCGTAACGCCACAAACCCACACAGTTACGTTGGGCTACCTACAAAAAATTTCCAAGAAATTTTTTTATTGTCTTGGTTACGGCTCGTGAACTAATTTTTCTATTGGTCATTAATGAGTGTCGTACGATTTTCAAATTAATTTTTAGTTTAACATTATCTATTTTAGAGAACTGTGAAATTAGTCCATTTTCTAAACGCTAAAAATTCGCCAAAGTTCTAACTTCGTTGACTCAAAACCGATTTTGAAGATTTTTTTTAAATTATTTCTGAAAAAGTTTATAGAAAAATTCCCCATAGGTGAGAAAGTGTGCTTTTTATTTTTTCAATTATTATTAACAAACAAGTGTTTTTTAAATATACTCTTAATTAAAAAATTTGTAGCTATTTTATTTATTTAAACAATTGCCTGAAATTTGATAACATAAGGTTTTTGGGGTCGCATATTACGAATCTGGCCTCAAAATGGGTCTAAAAACAAAATGGCGTCGAAGGTCTAATTTTTTATTTTATTTTTTTTAAATTTTTATTAGATGTCTGGGGGTTTTTGGGGTCGCGAATTACGAATTTGACCTTAAAACTCAACTAAAATAAAAAAAGGCGGACCAAAATGGCGGAAAGGGGTCAATTTTTTTTTTAATTTCTGATACCTATATCTAGGGGTTTTTTGGGTCGCTCATCCCAAATTTTATGTTAAAATTTATCAAAAATAGAAAACCGTGTCTGAAAAATGGTGGAAACAAATGATAGAAGAGTTAAATGAGTATTAAAGATATTATATTTTAATTGATTTATTAAAATTAACTCAAGATACATTTAAAAACAAGAAACAAATTATTTAGCTTTAGTTTCTTTTTCCTCTACTTCTTCCATTGACACTGTCGGTTGTGAATTAAGGCAACTATTTCCGCCACATTCACATCAAGCCGCCGAGCCTAAAGGCCACTTTTCCTACACCAACAAGCTGGCCCGTAACTAGTTTTGTAGTTGCAAAAAAATATTTTTTAAGATGTTTTGTGGAGCTGGTTCTTGTGTCATTAGGATTGGAAAACACTTTCCTATATCATATTTCGAACCCCAATCTTCCCTTGAAATATCTTGGTTTTTCAGCCAGAACTGTGTTTGCAAATACACGCGTTTTAAATGTTGTTCTGCTGAATCCATCGTAGGGCATAATGATGCTAAATTAACGCTACTTTTTTTAGTAGACGCCTTAATAAAAGAACAAAGCTAAAATTCAAAATGTTTTTATTTAAAAAATATATGTATTGTATTGTATATAACCTCATTTACTTTGTGGGATATGAATAATAAAAAACTTTCAATCAATTAAACATTCCTGTAAGAGTTTAAGCAGTTACCTTTCTTTGGACCATACATTGCAAGCATACATTTTATACCAACATTTTTTTATCTAAATTTTTGCAGTCTCTTGTAAATCACTTCTATTTTCAAATATTTTGGCAAATTTATTCTTTCCTGAACATAGCCATTGCTTCATTTACTAGGACTTATCCATGTGGATCTTTAATAAGGTGCCGGTCCTATTCGTCTTCCTCATCCTTATATGTCTTCAATATATTAAACTAGATTCAAAAGCCATGATCTGCACCTTGACACCAAAACTCGAATGCCAAGATGCTACATTTTCCCCATCTTGCTCTATTGGGTCGAGCCCTGGAGATTTAATCACAAAAAAAAATCGAAGCCTTTGAAATGTGGCTATACCGGAGAATATTTCGGATATTATGGAAAGACCTTGTAATAAATATTAAAGTTTTGGAGAGAATTAAAAAAAAAGTAAAGAGATCATGGACAACATCAAAATATGCAAACTCCAATACCTCGGACATATAATAAAGAATGAGAATATGTACACCCTACTACAATCTATTATACAAAGTAAGATACATGGCAAACTTGGACCAGAACGCAAAAGAGTATTTTGGTTGCAAAACCTAAGAGCGTGGTATGGGAAATCATCCAATGAGTTATCTAGAATTGCAATCAATAAAGTGAAGATAGCCGTGTTGCGTAATGCAAGGAGATACGTGCTTCTACGAGCTACAAAATGTGCTAAAGTCAAAAACGCTTTCAACAAACTCTAAAATAAAAGTGTACAAAACGGTAATTAGACCCGTAGTGTTATACGCAGCAGAGACATGGAGCCTCACAAGAAAAGAAGAACAGATGTTGGAGACATGGGAGCGGAAGATCTTGCGGAAAATATACCGTCCGGTACAAGAGAATGACGGGTGGAGAGTAAGAATGAACCATGAACTCAAAATAATGTTTAATGGCCCGAGTATTACCAATGAAATACGAAGCAGACGTTTGAGTTGGGCAGGGCACTTGCAACGCATGGAGAATACGCGAAGTGAAAAAAAAACTCTAACGGGAAAAATTGATGGAAAGATGGCACAAGGAAGACCAAGAAGAAGATGGACTGACAATTTAGAAATGGACTTACAAGAGCTCGAAATAAAAAACTGGAAGAAGAAAGCGAAAAACAGAAAGGAGTGGGCAGAAATTGTAAGAGATGCGAAAGAAAAACTGCAACAGCATACATAATGATAACAACAACAGACTGCGACAAACAGCGATGAGAGCCTTGCTGACTATAACAGCAGGGTTGGGGTGCGGGCAGCCGCCGCTCCCTGTAAAAGACCAGGCTTCATAAACCGAGAGAGAGGCTATGGTCCTTTAAGGACTGATGAAGCCAAGGAGTAAGTAAGTAAGCCGTGTTGATCGCAAACATACGAAATCGGATAAGCACCTGAACAACAAGAAGAAGAAGATTCTTTCTTCTGTTAAAACATGCTGAAGTTGTGTTAGTAAAGTAATAGGTCTATATTCTCTGATACTACGACTATGTTTTTATTTGATGCATTGAGAGTTGTTGTAACTATTAACCGATCAGCATCACTTTCAGCTTGAGAACAGGGATATTATTTGCAGCTAAAGTTTCTTTTAAAAAAATCAATAAAACGACATGAAAGACATTTGTCAGAATTTTTTCTTGATAAAACTTTAAAAACCTGTCTCTTTCAAATCGAATATCTGGTGCAGTTTTCGTTTTTAGACGTCGGTCTCTTTCAGCAGATTTTATTCTATGTTTCTGATAATCGACAAAAACACGTTTTTCCATAATTACGTACAATAAAATTATGTAATAACATTCCTCCGTCCGTCACAAACAGAAAAATCTATTAATTCAGTAATATCTTTTGGAAATTCTACAAAGAGGTCGTAGAAAACACATTGTTAGGCGTTGGAATATATACGTATGTTATATTTAAATCTATTTAGTCTATTTAAATTTGAGTTAATTTAACAATTTAGAATTTTATTTGTATATAATATTAAATAATAATAATAATAATCGTACAGAATAAAAATTAACCTTTTAATGCTATATTTATAATTACTGAGTAATTCAGAAATGAAGCTATTTTTCCGCTTTAAAGACGTTATTTTTCATTTTTGATAATTTTTAACATAAAATAGATCAGCGACCCAAAAAACCCTATATAGATAAGAAATAAAGTTCGACTAAAAAAAATACGTTTTTTCGCCATCTTGGATCCGCCATTTTGTGTTTTAGTTGAGTTTTAATGTCAAATTCGTAATCAGCGACCTCAAAAACCCAACCCCTAGACATCTAACAAATATTAAAAAAAGAAAATAAAAAATTAGATCCTTGACGCCATTTTGTAGACGCCATTTTTGTTTTAGGCCAATTTTAAGGCCATATTCGTAATCTGTGAACTCCAAAGCCTTATGTTATCAAGTGTCAGGCAATGGTTTAAATAAATAAAGAAGTTATAATTTTTTAATTAAGAATATATTAAAAAACACTTATTTGTTAATAACAATTGAAAAAATAAAAAGCACCACCTTCTCACCTTTGGGGAACTTTTCTATAAACGTTTTCCGAAATAATAAAAAAAAAATTTCAAATTGGTTTTGAGTCAACGAAGTTAGAACTTTTTCCTTTAGGAAATGGACTAAATAACATACAATACACCAAGTGTAGGCTATTGTATTGGGAAATGGACTAAATAACATACAATACACCAAGTGTAGGCTATTGTATTGGGAACAACAAATGCTGCAGACGATATTGATAAAAAGAACGGCAGTAATGTCAACAGTGAGTAACTATTATAGAAACTTAAAATTAAAGTTTATAAATCTTGAAATTTACATTTAGTCGATCACTTAGTACTACACCATGCCAAATACACTAACATTAGCATTCGTAATACTACAAGTCATGCAAGTATATCAAAAGAATGGCAAGAGTTGCAAAAAGCCATTGTAGAATGAAATACAAATTGAGAAGAATTAGAAGTAAAGAAATTCAACAATGGAAACAAATACTCGAGCAATTAAAGCTCAAAAATGAGTTGTTATAGAAGTTATTAGATAAATGTATGTACAGTGGTATTAAAGTTACTTTTCATTGAAACAATGTATAGGTATTTTTCATTTTTATATGTATACAACAAATTAATATGAGTGTTTATTCTTACAAACCATACAAGTGAACGTTTCTTATTAAAGATCTTGTTAAAATCATAAAATTTGTTTAACAAAAAGAAACAGTTACAAAGTGCCTTAATTAGACTTATCATATATTATTATTGTTATTCACGAGGGTCGTTTTTTTCCAACCTCCGGTGGGCCATAACAAAAAGACAAGTGTATATAAAACAATGATTTTATTACTAAAAGTTATGTACACTTATGGTTACTTTTCGACATAATCGTCTTGGACATTGAGGCATTTGCCGTACCTGTGGACAAGCTTTCCAATACCCTCTGCATAAACTGTTTCCACCAATGAATTAAAATGAGTCATGACGTTGTCTTGAAGCTTCTCGTTATTTTGGAAGCGGTGCTCTCCTAGTCACTTCTTCACTTCAGGGAAAACATGGAAGTCACTCGGCGCTAGGTCGGGACTGAATGCCGGGTAGTCGAAAATATCCCATACTGCTCAAGCAGCCGGAGGGACGCCCGTACAGTGCTGCTGCAACCCACCGGTTCCTTGAGCAATTTCAAGGGAATATTTTTGAATAAATCCAAATCTTTTAACCCACAGTATAAAATGATTCCATTTACTAAGTATTATTACAAATAAACTAAGTATATCAAAAGGTGGCTAGTGTTTATTTAATTTTAAAAAATTCATTAACAAGAAATTTATTTTGAAAAAACAAAAAAACGCATTTTTGATACTTCTCAGAATAGTACAAGCAAAGAGCATATATATATATAATTAGTGCTCTTTGGTACAAGCTTATCTTTTAACCATTTTCAAAAAACTGCTCAACCACTAGAAGAGCAATAGAATGCATGTATTAGCTGGCTTGCTTACTTTATTAGATTACATTATTTTTTAAAGATGCTATAAATAATAATCTAATCGAGTTCATAGCTATTGAAATATACAATTAAAACTAATAATTGTTTAAGAAATTGCAAAGTAAAGGCAATAATCACTTTTCTAACTACAGAATCTTGCTAAATCAGGTCCAGCAGTTCACCATTTTATTGCCGTTATACCTTGGCGCTGCTGGTATTTGTAATGCTTACGGCCTCGGTCAGTGAAGATTAACAGATCATGAGAATACGATTATAAGCATGAATTAACTATTAAACGACAAAGCAGGTCCAGTGCACCGGGTTTCACATGATCCTTTTAACGAAAAAGTAATTTGCTTGCCTCTTACAAATTTTGCTACAACAGAATTATATGATTCCTAAAGGTTATTGTCCATGTTGTGAAGTAAACTCTAGATGTCATCTCCTATTTTCTTTGTTCTTTTCGCAATTTTGTTGCAGGTTTTCAAATAAGGAATTTGATTTTCCTATATAAAGATAGAAGATAAGTAACAAAATATTGAATAAGATTTAATATATGGCTATACTCACCAGATTCCATTTTTGCTTACTTTTTGCTTTACTATAAAATTATTCTAGCATTTTTTGAGATTGCCAAACACATGGTGTGGCCGGTTTAGATAATCTTTAATGATTGTTAATGTTATAGTTTTTTTCTTTTTCTTCTTTTACTTTTAGATCAGCAATTGACTGCTCCAGTGAGGCCAAACATAATTTTGCACCTCAGATTCAAAAAATTTTCTTCTATATTTGTAGGCTGCATTAGTTTTCAAATCTTAAAGTTTAGAAGCGTAATTCTTCAATATATGGTATCTACATTCCACTTTTTGTATGTGGACAGCTGGCCCATGCACTTATTATTTTGCTATATACGTTACTAGCCCCATCGCCAATTAAACCATGTATGAATAGATCTAAACGCTTCAAGTATTAAATTAGATTTCATAGCTGTTGAACCGTTGTCCGATTTTAATAACATACATCGTTGCTGAGATTTTCCTTATAATAAGATTCTTTGGCACAAACAGTGCAATACTTGTTACGTACACCCAAAAATACAGCATTTTACGGACTCAACTGAAACGGTAAAAGAGTCATTTTAGAGAGCGTGTACAAATACTAATTTATGATACAAGTGCGTAAAGCTTGTCTTTAGTCACGAGTGTAGCAGAGTTAAAACAAGAGTGAGCGAGCATTTTAAGCCCCGTAAGTGACTAAAGATGCTTTACGCATATGAATCTTACAATATTTTATCTACAATAGAATCTAGAAAACACGATAAATATAAAAAACTATTTAAATATACTAGCAAACGGTCGTAACTTTGCGTGGTTAAAAATTTTAAAGCACGTTGCTACTGACAACGTAAACTAATGAAAACATATTATTAAACAGTCGTTTTACAAACTTAAAACTGCCAACTATAAAAGTCAATTTTACACACTATCGTAGATAAAAATAATATTTTGTTTGTCACACGTACCTAAATTAAGTTTTTGCGGACTCATCTGCTATTCGTCCGCAAAAACTTAATTTTAGGTACTTGTACCAAAAAAATAGCTAGTTTTTAAATGTTAGCTCCATCACAAGCCTGAAAAAATATTACTTAGAGCAAAATCATTATTATTAGAACTAGCTGATTATAAAGCGCATGGTTTTTAATTTCGGCGCATATTCTGGAGCAGTATTTATTTTATCTCTCCCGGCAGGCATTTCAAATTTCTTTGTGTAACTTTTTCCACCTCTTCTTAACGTGTTCCTCGTGAATACCCATTTTAATTATTTCTTTGTGGTCTATTAGTTGCTATGTTTCCTTTGATATCCATGCTTTCTCTTTGTAATTTGCGTGTTTGTTGGTATGTTGTTGGTCAATGCTTTCAACATTCATCTTTTACTTTCATCCATAGTTCTTCAGGTGTTGAGTTTTCGTTGTATATAGAAATATTTGCATTTATTGAGTTCCTGTAGTCAAATTTATTTGGTATGGTTAGGGCTTTTTGTTAGATTGGTCAGCAATTACTTTTATGTTCTTGATTGAAGGCATTAAGAGGGTGCGATTCGAACTGCATACTGCAGCTGGGTATGATTCAACATCCCCTCGCTCGTTTGTCTGACCTATGCCATATTTTTCTACTATATTGCCCTCCTTAGATCTATCACCCACCTTTGCGTTGAAATCACCGCAATCATGGTTAGATCTTTATTGGGGATTTTGACTAATGCCTCTCCAAGTTTTGAATAGAAGTCATCGATTGCTGCATCAGAGGCCTTGGACGTCGGGGCTTCGCTAAGTTTTTAAATGGTAATTTGTTAGGGATCATCTTTTTCTGTATAAGTCCCTACAAATTCCATCTATGCAATCCAAAACTATGTTCTATAGCTACTCGACATGAACTTAATTCAATATTAAAATATTTTTGGCGACATTTAAATGTCCATTATCCCTAGACGGTGTTTAAAGAGTGAGTAACAGAGGGCAAGCACTGTCGCCCAGTAGTATATATTTATCTACAATTTAAAAATATTTATAAAATAATATAACTCATTTAATTGTGATTTTGTACCTGTATTACACAATTTGTGCAACTTAATAGAGGTGAGTTATGAAAAACTCTTGCATCATGTACTGAGCCTGGGTATCCCACAAATATGTCTAAAAACTGTAATTTTTCGTTACAAATTGCTTGTAAAACTACGGAATAATATCTTTATGATTGAAGTAATTAGTAGGTTGATCATTAGGTTTATCAATTCCAATATGAGATCCATCTATTGATCCTAAAATATTGTAGGTACTAATAAATGTGGTAGGTATTACTTAGTAACATTTTAACAAATACCTACGTACAACGTTTGGAAAACCTTTCATATATTATAAAACAATTTTGTCTCCTGCCTTTCTAAATTTGTGAAAAACTTTATTACTGTAGAACTTAAGAACATCATAAAGCGAACTTAAGAGATAGATGAAATCTCTTTGCAACATCACTGTAGCATGATGCTTTGATGAGCGGCAAACCACAAGAACCCAAGTATGTAGATGTTTCCTAGGTGTGATGTTTGATCTTCAATATTCTGAATTACATTAGAATATTATATTAAGAACTTATTATTATTTCATACTATTCATACCTACCTCTGGCAATCAAGGTAATAGGTTTGGGACAATGTGAACTTCTCCATCAATATTTCACAAACATCCTTTTTTCGTTGGAAGTGACTTAACAAATTCCTAGTCTGAATAATGTTCTACTAGAAACCTACAAATAATATTGAATCAAGTATTTAATGAAGTACTTGTAACACCACATGATAATATAATAGTGATAGTTTGTTCAAATTTAGGTATATAGTTACCTCTTCACTTAATTGTATTTCTTCTTTGAACATATAAAATAGTATGCACTTCCCCTTCATCATCACTTGAACCAGGGAATATATTGAATTAATTGTCATCCAGCAGTAATGTTTATTATTTCCATCGTTGTTATTTTTCCCCTATTTTTACACTAGAGTCTCATGTCAGGCGTCTTAAATTTAAACCGTTCGTCAAAAATCCGACAGTGTATTGCATAAAGTTAATTATTAACTCATTTTAGAGCACACTAACAGTTCTAGTGCAACACAAACTAACAAACCTAATATCTGCTCCATGCATATATGGATTGTTTTTCAACTTTTGTGGTTTTATAACTTAATTTATATAGGTAACTTAGAAATAAATAACTAATAGAAATATCTAACTACAACTATTCTACTAATTGTCTCATATATACACTTTTACTACTACGGATTTGAGTTGTATGTTGTTTCCTTATGCGGCTTCTTAAAGTATAACTATACATTTTTAATCGAAATGATATAAAACGATCTATCAATTTTAATTTCAAATTATGGCATCCTGGAAAAATAAGACACTGTACCCTTTTGTCGTGGCTGATTGTACTTTTTAATGTTTTAAACACATTGTCTTTGTTAACACTTATATCACATACATTTTTTAAATTTTGGAAAGTTTGCTCACAAATTTTAAATAATACAAATGTCTGTTCTTCATTTACATAATTTAGACAAGCTCTTTTGAATTCTTTGAGTGATACCAGTTTTGTGTACGGTTTGTTAAGGAATTTTGAAGATCCTATGGCATTGGTACAAGTTTGACATTGCAGCTTATTATTTTTTTTAGACTTCGAAAAATATAGCCTGCACAATGATATAAAACGTTAGCTTCAATAGTTGATAGGTCCTTCTTAATGTCATTCCATCCAGAAGGTAATACATTTTGTTGTTGTGTTTTAAATTTTGTCTTCTTAGTTGAAAATTCTAGAAATCCTGATAAAATTTCACGTTCATCTTCATTATATCCTGTTTGGGAAGAATTTTTTAGATACTGTGCAACACATAAATTCTTTAAATTTTGTTGGAACTGGTAAGGCGTCGGAACTGGTTGTTTATATCGTAGTTGAGGAAACAGATTTTCCAAGCAATCTTGGCTAAATCTACTAGTAAGCAAAAATTTGAAGCCTTTTTGATTAAAAAATACTTGCTGCATATCTAATATTGATGTGGTGGTCAAAATAACTCCAGTTTGAATAGGCTTCCACACTGATTGCTGTGTTTGAGTTGGAGCTACTTTTAAACCTGTGAATAATTCAACAACCATCTCCAAAAAAATAATGGTTTCTTCATAAACTCGAGGATTTAATTTACTTATAGCCAAAACAATATCTCTGGATGTCAATAATTTGAACCATTTGAATACAGTCTCGATGAACCATGCTGTTGTAATCGATTCCTCCGTGTCTTCAATATTTTCAGATAAAAATTTCAAAGCACTGCTAACGTCGTGGCTCAGAATACTCATAGCATTAGAGACTTTCATTTTATTAAAGTGATTTGGCTCTAAGAGATCAAGTCTGAGTTTAGGGGCAATTTTCAACTCCATGTCTTCCTCATATTTAGCCAAATCGTATACAAATTTAATATCACAATGTTATTGGGTAGATTAAATCTCCGTGTTATACTTTCTGATACATGAAAAATTTTATTTGTAACTAAACATTGTTTAATATTTTTAAATAAATGAGGAACGTCAGCCAGAAAGTAGATGCTATTATCTTGATTAGAGGGATGTGGTATGCAATTTTTAATCTTAGCATGTCTCCCTGCCACAATACCAAAACTTTTCCACATAGCTTGGTTCATAGAACCCATGTCTGAAGTAATAGAATTAACAGTAAGCCCTATTTCATATGAAAATTTAATAATTTCGCTTAAAATATTTTTGAGTACAGAACCATCTGTTTTATTCCCAGTGAAATAATAAGCCACTATCTGTTTCCATCTTGAGGATATACCCCCCAACATAATAACCAGTGCTTTATTCGCTAGTCCTGAATGAGATGGTAAGGTTACATTGCCTATGTAATTGCCCAAAGATGTATTATAGTCCAAACTCTTCTTCAACTCCATTTCATCTAAAAAAAATCGCACATTCTCTTTCATGTTCATCCATTATATCAATTTTTATTTTGAGGAAATTAAACACATCTTTTAAAATACCGCTCTCAAAACTGATATCTTGCAATTTTCTATTTAATGTTCTAATTGTAGGGTATGGCAAATGTAGCTCACGAATTGTATTATATCCACAAGAACCACAAGTAAACTTTAATCTCAAAGCTGTTGCTACCGTTTTATTTGACCAGGGTGTAGTACTTGCTTTTTGTCGATGCATTGCCTCAATTTGATCATTATTAAAGATGTTTTGAAAAGCCGATTTCCTTTTTCTTTCCAAATGTAATTTAACACTCATGTCTCTGTTATTTTTTTTCAAAATTAATATTCTTCTGTTGAGGTTCTTTATCACTTTGTTTTGATTTGCAATAATGTCTTTTAATTTAGAAACTTCCAAAATGTTGTCGCTGTCAAAATGAGGGGTAGCACTAAGTTTTTCTAGAAAATTATCCGCAACTTTGTTTTCAAAATTTTGTTGAACATTTTTATCTTCGTTATATGAATAGAATTCGCTCCCACGACTGTTTATGAGGAATAATGATGGCACTGCATTATATTTTAGTCTTTTACATGGGGTTCTACCTGTTGTCGTTAAGAACTGGTCTGGTGTAAAATGTTCTTCGCATAATCTGTATAATTTTTCAGGCTGCAAGATCTTAATACCAGATCTTTTTACCCATACTTCTTTGAAAGGGTCCTTTTTTGGGAACCTAAACACAAAAATGTTCTTGCTGGAACGGTTCTTGCATCCAACTGCTGAACAGCCAGTCATTTTAACAATAATAATGATCCTCAACACCGAAATGTCAAAGAGGCTAAAGATAATGAATGAATAATTGCACTATTAAAAAATCACATAAAAGAATGCCACTTGTAATTCAGCAAAAACTACAAACGTCAAATGACATTAATAATTTCCATGATCGGCTGTCACTTTGACATTTGTCACAACAAAACAATACCTAATCACACAATTCAGCAGGCCATGAAAATTGGTTCCAACCTATCAGCATTGATCACTTGTATGTCCCATCTCTAATCTTAATATACAGGGTCGCTAGCTGGCTTAGCTGGGGGGCCATTGAGGTGGCGTAGGTGTCGTGTTCCCTGGTGGAACTAGTCCTGCATAGCTCAGCGCGGACTTCATGGGAGAGTTTACTCCTGATGGCGTCGACCTAGTGGTTGAGTCCACGTGGTCCTCGGATCGGAATACCGACTGCTAGCAGAAGTCGTCGATGGTGGTGGTGTTGATTGAGTTCATCGTTGCTGGTGACGTCAAGTTGAGATTATTCTTTATTGTGAACGTAATGTTTGACTATTGTATATTTTAAAGGGAGTTGTGTAGGAACAACTTTCCCTGCAGCATTCTCCGCCTCTGCGGAACACATGGAACCAGCTGTCCGAAAGTCTAGACTTCAAATGGATGCTCAAAGTAAAGCTGTAACTGCGCAGGCTGAAGATGTCCGCTCGCTACGGTGGCTGGAGTCGATTGCCGAACTGTCAAATGCCGTTGTGATGGTGAAGTTCCTGAGCAGCAGAGTATCGAGACTTATTAGTCTTTCACCTTATTCGTCTGATTCCGACGCTTGTTGTTGGGTTTGCGTGCGCTGCTTGTGTTGACTGCGGCGGCGGAATCTTGGGCCTTTAAAGACGATCTCGGTACTTGAGGTGGCACCGCTGATGGCAGCGAGGATTTTTCTCGCAACTGCGGCCTGTTGTGAGAAGTCGATCTTGCTTAGAAGCGACAGGAGGCTGGCGATGTCTGGTCGTCTTTGATGTTGGCGACGTCGGGATGTTCGAGGATGCTCCTGATGACGATCTTCAGGGGCTTGTCCTCCGTCAATTGGAAAGTGTGGTACGGTACTTTCATCTCCGTGAGGTAGGCCGTCATCCGCTTGTAATCCTCGGAAGTTGAGGGGTGGAAACTGATGCCTTCCGAGGTCGAGCTGGCTTTTACTGGCAGAAGAATTTGGAATTCCAACTAACATCTTATTAACAATTAAAAAAAATAATAACTCTTTCGGTATTTTTCTAAAACAAAATAAATGTAAGTAAAAGTAAAGTATGCATGCGTAGAAAAAATTACATATTTTCTTACTTATGGTAAAATTATATAAAAAATTCAAACTTCGTTAATTAGAATTTTTTGTCTCGTGCCACTTCGAGTTCAAGAGGTTTGACTGTATTGCAAAAAGTTTCCACTGGCTGGGTGAATTTTTAGTATATATGTTTGGATCATCTCAATCGTATTTCATATACTCTTTGGATATGCAAAACTTACATTGTAATACAAAGCAAACATAATATGTATTGCATTTGACAGTTCTAAGGTTGTACAAATCACTGTTTTTCTGCTACCACATAAAACTTTTCATTCCTACAAATTGTATTTTAGTAAGCATCAGTCACAATAATAGTCGAAGGTTACTTAATACCATGGGCTTTCAGCTGAGTTTTAAACACTTTACCTAGTTACATAGTTCTCGACAATCTGTGAATACTCCAGTTTTAACATGGATTCCTATATAGAATAGATCATCCTGAGCTTGTATATTTTTGCTGCAGTACAGGATCAAAGTAATTTTGATCAAGAGGATTTTTTCAGGTATAGGTATATGCCAAGAAAAGAAAAAAAATGAAAGCACTTGTGTTCATTTTCGTGGAACTAAAAATGTAAATGCTAAATGTGAAGCTAAAATGTGTGGCTTAAAAATGGTATAACAAAAAATATGCAAAAAAAATTGTCATGGAACCCCCATGATATCAACTGACACCCCGTATAAACTACAATCGTTTCTCAACATTTTTCAAAAGCTAGGGGGAGTCGTAAAATTCCGAAAGATATGTAACAATGATTAATAAAAGATTATTGAATTCAAAAATTAAGTTAAAATAATTTTTAAAATTTACCTTCGTTCTTCATAACCCTAATACGTGGTCGAGTAAGACCGAAATTTTCAATTTCCGACTCGTCCTGAAAGATGGTGGTAGAGAATTAAGAGCTTATTATTTTTTATTTACAACTTACATTTATTTTGCAGTAAATACTGATGAATACTTCTTTAAAGTATGAAGTGAATATCATTAAATGGTCTACAATTTATCGTCATCGCTTAGATTGGACGAACTGTTATTTATCATTGACAATTTTGTCCTTGTGGCCCATTAATTTGTGATCATGCCAGAATATACCATGTTTTGTTATTAATATTTGTCACTCTTGTTTAATAGTTGCTTTTCATGGAGGGTCTGGAGCGTTTAGAAACAGTATTTGAAATGTATAAGTTTTCCCCAATAAATTTAATACATTACAGTCTAGGTCTTTAGATTCAGCACTTTTGACATTTTTATTTCATTTGAAGATGCAGGTTCTAGTATTGCTGGTTGTCAATTGCAGCAGCCAGCTTGACGGCTAACCATCTGTTTCCTTTTAGCTATGGGTATATTTAATGTACTATCACAACTTCGCTTATGAGGACTAGTAATGCATTTTAAGTAATCTTTTAATTTACAAATTATTGTGCGAGACCCATCGATTGCCCAGAACCACCCCATCCTCATGGGAATCTTCAAAAATCTTGGGGTATCCACAAATAATTTTACTGGTAATAATTTTGATGGCCTTAGCAGGTATGTTCTTTTTTATTTGCAACATAGAATCGGCAACAATGTGGTTATCTCTAATTTCCGTTTCGCAATCTTGTAATGTGCTCGCATTCATCTTATCCCAGGGGATGCGATGTGATGTGGAAGAATTTCCAAGTATTTACTGAAATAGTAACACTTCTCTCTTCACAATCACAAACCTGCTGCTATAGCTGCTCTGGAGGAGTTAGTGAATTCACTATGGAGACGGGGCTACAACTGCAAAAAGAATGTTCTGGTTTGCACGACTTCCAAACTTAGATGATACACATTTCTAAAACATTGCTGTCTTCAATCAGTGTGCCATCGGACTCCAGTACAATGCGATCACCGTTTGTTCGCAATTTTGATGACCCTAAAAGTTATTAATATAGCTTTAAAACATAGATCTTTTTATTGGACTTTCGCAGTTAATAAACTATAGTTCCATTGAAATATTGCTTTAGCACATGCACAGATAATAGAAATTTCCAAATTAAATCAACTTAACAAACAGAAAGTATTAATTTAACAATAAGTTTAATAATGAACGTAATTAAGGTAGGATTATCTTCTTAAACGTACAAATTGCTTACCTTTAAGAATAACTTTCATATAGATCTTCTGTATCTTCTGCAGATTTTCATTTTTTTTGTTTTTAATTAAATTTCGGATTTAGCTTATTTGAACGATTCTGAACAATTGAATTTTGCTGTTTATTTTAAATCGTAGTAGGCTAGCATTTTACCGCGAAGGGAAAGTAGCATACCCTAAAAGTACAATTTATATCACTTATAATAATGCAGAAGACTAAAAGCCGTGTTTACACAACTAAAAGTACTATGGTTGCGTTCCACCATTTCTATTTTCGGATTTTTGTAAACAAACTTCCCTCAACTTTTAATAGCGATATTATCACAGAAAACAATTATTTATTATGCATATTTGTTGTGTTTTTTAAAACTATTGACTCAGCTTCGAAGGCAAGTCCACTTTGGTTAATTTTCATATCTGCTTATTGAACGTTCCCACAACCTAAGCCGTACTCAAACGCTATAAAGGCGTGTCCGTTACATCTTACTTAACAACATAACCTATATTTCTGAAAATTTGTATGCGTCGCCTTTCGTTTCTTCTAGCAGTTGCTACAAGTATTAATTCTGTTAAATGGTCTACTGTGCATCAGATAATTGTAGTACAAAGCAAGGTAAGGCATTAGCGTTGTTCAGATTTCCCAAAAATTTGCAACAATGGTCTAAATTGGACTCCCACTGATTCTTCACGGTTATGTGAGGTAAGTAGTTTTGAATAAACTTGTACGTACAATCTTATTGCTTCTCTCTTCTGCAGGGTCACTTTGAAGTATAAGCTATTGATGTCGAAGCGATTGCAGAGAGGGTAGTTGAAAAACTGTTAGATTTCGATGCATTAACAAAGAAGCTTACTTCGATCATCAACGCTTCCCTGGAAACCGAGGTTGCTAAAATAGTGGAAAAGTACGAGCACAAAATCTCATCTTTGGAAGTGCAACTCGAAAAACTGAAAGCCGAAACGGAAGATACAATGAACGCACATGAACAATACAGCCGTGTAAATAGTTTAAGAATATTCGGCGTTCTGCAAAAACCGAATGAAAATACCAGTGAAGTAGTGCGCAATTTATGCCACGAAAAGTTAGGTATTAACCTTGCCGAAAATGATATCGACATCTGCCATCGCCTTGGATCGAAAGAGGGAACTCACCGTCCAATTATTATAAAATTTGTGCGCCGCAGCATTAAAAAACTTATACCATAAACTATTTACTTGAACAAAAGGGATATGATATTTTAGCATTATCAGAAACGTGGTTAAAATCTGATATTACCCTTTCTCATTCGAAATATAACATTTTCCGGAAAGATCGAGACGCTCGAGGGGGTGGAGTTGCAATTTATGTAAAGAATCACTTGAATGTAAAAATTATTCAAACAAATGATAATATTGAGCAATTGTGGCTGTCATTAAAAATCAATAATGAAAGTTATGTTTTCGGGGTTGTGTATAAACCACCTCAATTTAATTATATAGTTTTTGTAGATGAGGTTGAAGAATCCATTTGTTTGTATACTGAGGCTTCAGATAGGGTTATTTGTTTGGGTGATTTTAATATAAACGTGTTGGATTTTTCTGGTTCGGTTACGCAATACTTAAATTATATGTTAAATACATTATGTTTAAAACAAATTATTACAGAGCCTACTCGAATATCTGGAAATAGCATTACTTTGATAGATCTCATAATTACATCGGATACCAGCTGCATTAGTGAAACAGGGGTGTGTGAAAATGAGTTATCCGATCATGAGACAGTTTTTTGCAAAATATCAACTGGTGAGTTCGTCAAACTAAGTCCTATTATACGCACATTTCGGAATTTTAAATATTTTAATTTTAATGACTTACTGTGACCTACAGAAGTTACCTCTACATCAATTGTTTTATGAGCGGGATATTGATGCTAAATTAAACATTTTAAATTATTATATTACATCCATTTTTGACTTGCATGCCCCGTGGATAACCGTTAAAATGAAGAACAAACCAGCACCTTGGTTTACTGATAATGTTCAGTTACTGATAAATCTTAAAAATAAGACAAAATCAAAATATAAACAATCTAAGAACCCTGGGCACTGGGAATATTATAAAAGTTTGCGGAATTTTACCAATCTTGCAATTCAAAATGAAAAGAAAGCTTACTTCGAGCATAAAGTTGGGATTGGAGGCACAAATGCTATTTGGAAGGAGCTAAATTTAATAAATATAAACATTAAAAAACAAAATTCTATTCCGGAAACACTCAGTAATGTACAAGAAGTAAATGATTTTTCTGTAGACTCTATACCTCACAGCACTCCTGATCAAATGCTTCTAGATTTTTATCGTAATAACGAACTTACATCAGAAAAACTTTCTTTCACGACTGTTGACGTTGAGGAAGTACAAAACTTTCTTTCACGACTGTTGACGTTGAGGAAGTACAAAATTTAATTAGAAGTGTAAAAAGTAATGCAGGGGGTATAGACGGTATAACCATCAATATGATTAAACTGTGTTGTCCATACATATTACCGTTTATTACTCATATACTGAACTGCTGTTTATCAGAAAATGTTTTTCCAAAATGTTGGAAAAATGCAATTGTGATTCCTTTCCCCAAAGTAAATAATGCTGCAGCCTATACAGATTTACAACCTATCAGTATATAGAAATAGAGTGTTAATTAACAACTGGTTATTTATTTAAATAAGACATTTTTTCTTATTGTATAGTTGTACATTACTATAAATGTTAGTTTAAATTTACTCAAATATTTGTTTTGTTAATTACAAAACTTAACAAGTTAATTACAAAACTTAACAAGTTAATAAATAAAAGTATTTACAAAAATATTGCTCTAACTGCTATCTAATAAAACATTTCTTATTAATAGTACAGCAATATCACGGAAACAAACGACGAACGTCATCAAATATTTAGTTATTCATTTAAAGTTACCGTTTGATTCCGTGATTTACCTATAGTTACAATAAATATGATTAACTATAGGTAAATCACGGAACCAAACGGTGCGCGTCATCAAACAGTAACTATAAATTAATAACTAAATATTTGATGACATGCACAGTTTGGTTCCGTGATTTTACTATATGTGTATTGCTTTCCAAGCTGGGATGAGCTCCATACTGAGCGCTGGGTTAGTCAACCGAGGTGCGAAGCACTGAGGTCAGCTAAAAGTACGAAGCTGGAATAAGCCTTCCCACGAGGTAGCTACATGCCTGGTCTGTAACTGATATATTATAATGGGCAAATAGTGCCAGTGCAGCAACATGATGACATGAAACTTGTCCACGAGGACATGTGCAAGAAGTTGAGGTTATGTTTTTGTCTTCATCGAAGAAGATCTACAAAGTAAAAATATATACTTAGTATATATTCGTTACTACTTAGAATCCATCTGAAGCAGCAATCAGTATTTTAAATAATTATACTTTTTAAGCTAAAATTTATCTTACCTCAACATTGTATCACTTATCTTTCATGCTTGCCTGTACTGTACCATGTACCCAGGGGTGCCAGATCGTGTCAAGCTGAATTCGTTAGCTTCGTCGGAAAAAATCGTGAGATTTCGGAAATGGATGAGATTTGAAACTATGGATGCAAATTAAAAAAAAGCTATTTTAAAATTAATAAAATATGGAATATATGCTGCAGATTTATTAAACATTGAGTACATAGGTTGTACATACATAAATGACTGCAAGAGAATTATAAACATTTTAAATAATTACCATAAATAAAAAAATTAAATTAATATAAAGTAAATGTTAAATGAACTAAATATTTTATTATAGAAATAACACATGAATTCTAAAAATAAAAATATGGCTACATAGAATATAGTACATATACATAGACCTAAGTATGTATACAGAAAAAAAATTGTTCGACTACTCACAATCTGAAGAATCTGTGTCCGGGATGACTGGTTTGGAGGGATAAAGTACTTGACTATTAATTTTTTAAAATTAAATCTGTGCTTATCTTGAAATTATGTAAATACCTATTTCTTGAAAGAACATTTAAATCCGCTTTCAACCGCAACTTGCGACTTCTTTATGTGAACCATAGATAGCAGCAGTATTTGATGATAATGCGGGAAATGATAAAATCAGTGACAGCATACATTAAATCATGTATTAAGACTAACACACATTTTTTTCTATTTAATCATTTAGTGTTACAATTTTTTATACAATTATTTTAATTAGAATTGATACAAAAATTGTGAGATAAATAGTCCTTATCGTGAGATTTGCAATGAAATCGTGAGAACTCACGATAAATCGTGAGATCTGGCACCCCTGCATGTACCATTTAATACTGAACAGAAAAAGAAGACACTATTCAATTCAACAGTATTGGTGGTATCCAATATGAAAGAAAGTTGCCCGGAGGCTATCCAAAAATGTCCATAAAACGCTTTCCAGAGGCGAGCGTTTCCTTTCCAGAGACTTTCCATTTAAAAATATATATTTTTTAACTTTTCCTTTTCTAGTGTGTTTTTAAAACTTTATTTAGTGAAACAAAAGTTATTAAATCCGTCCTACATTTTAAGTGCGGCATATGCCGCGGGTTTCAGCTAGTCTTCTATAATTGACGAACGTTCTATGCCTCTCTTTTGTAATAAATAATATTATTATCTTGCATGCAAATATTCAGTGTATTAGGAACAAACATAATTATCTTGAATCCATCTTAACTAAGCAAAATTTTTACATGGTGATGATTAGTGAACATTGGCTTAAGGTTGGAGAAAAACATTTATATACACCCAATAATTACAATCTAGCTTCTCGTTACTGCCGATTGGAAAGTGAATGTGGAGGAGTATGTATTTTTACTAGATTCGATCACTTTTTTACATCAATAAATTTTATTAATTAATTTAATAGTGAAAAACATTTTGAATGCACTGGCATTAAACCTGCTGATTTGAACTGGTTGCGGTGGCTTTATATCGTTCTCCAAGTGGTAATATCGATATCTTTAAAAATAATCTTACTGGGACTTGACTTAATATCCAAAAATTAAAAAAAATAGTGAACTAGTGTTTGGTGGCGGTTTTAATATAAATCTTACAGTTAAATCTAAGGTAAGCATCGAAATTACTAACATATTTTGCAGCAGTACAGAGCTTAGTTCCTATAAAGAATACATTTTAGTAATCACAAAAACCTGATAGTTAGGCAACTTAAAGCACTTAAGAGAAATGCAGCTTGCATACTCTTCCAATAGACCTCTTTGAATTATTTAGATGGCTATTGTAAATATTTTTTAGATTAATAATAAAAGAGAAACCACTTCCTGCTTTGAATAAAAAACAGAGAGAGGCTTCGTGGCGTCAGCAGAAAAAACCAAGCTAATAATAGAATCATAGCTTAAAAGGATAAAATTTGCGATTGTAAGGTTTTAATTAGTAAATTCTACAGTATACTAAGAAATAATGATTTTTCAGGCAAATAGGATTAATCTAGTGGACAGATTCTCCCTAGAAAAGCGGTTATTAGTTAACTGGTAGGTAGGAAATAAGGTAATTTATGCAAATCTTAATTGGAAGTATCTTTGGTTTAGCTTTTTTGGCCTCCCCTCTAGTCCTTGGTCTTTAGAAGCCACTAGCCGTCATGATAGGGTTGTTACGAGACCTTATGGAAAGTAATAACCGAGAACGGAGGACCATATTGGAATCTTTTTTATTATTAATAAATTAAATCTCACCAAAGAGAGCCACTTTATTGGTTTGGCGATGGGGGTCGTTCCAGTTACATGAAATTCAACTCGATGGGAAAGGCAGCGATAGCTGGCACCAAGGATTATTTGTTTTAACCATAGGTTAGTCATAAAAGCTTTAGGAATGGTTAAATGATGTTCAATTAATTCATAACATAAAATATGTCAGGTTACTACCAGATAAGGGCATCGTTCATAGTATTAACAGTTAATGACTTCATAATAACGTAATACGACAATTAATTATCTTCTTTGGGCCAGGCTAAACAAGTCAGGTTATAACTTTATAAACGTCAAATCATAAGAAGTTTAACACGTTAAGCGCCGCAGCGGCCCGTAGGGACCGCTACCAATATTTCTCGTAGGGCCACGGCGGTCCCTAGGGACCGCTCGTAGTTGAAGCAGTTTTAATTCCGTATAGGCCAGTGGACCGCTGCTTACATTAGTTAAATGTACTGTATGGACCGCTCTGGCCTGTGGAGAACGTTCTGCAGTGCGAGTTTTTTATTTTTTATTTCGTTCATTTTTTATTGATTAAAAAAGGAAAAATTGCTGTTATTGTAAATAAACAATTGTATCATGATATTTATAACTTTTTGCTAGTATACCCATCATAACATACCTAAAAATGCTTAAAATAGTTTTTGGCCCAATAAGAAAATTTCAAAAATTTCTCGTGGCGCTCAACGTGTTTGTTATAAAGTAGACATCTATTAAATAGTGGGCATTTCTTATACTTTGGAAATGTGAATTGAGTTAATCCCATTAACAACATTAATTAAAACTATAAATAGGTTAAGAGGGTATAAAGAGCTCGTTAGATTTATCTTAGTGGTTAAGTGTTAGCAAAATATAGCAAACCTTCTATGAAAATAACTTGTTTAATCGATGAATTCGAAATATTGGTAACTTTAATTCGATATTTCTTTAAAAAGGTAGTCAGTAAAAATTGCCATACTGGTTAACCATATATCATATTAAGCTGCTATTTGACTGTGTATGATCTTTGAAATATAAGATTGAATGTAAAATTATATATAAAAAAATTAACAATTTAAAATAAAATTGATGGCGTCCAGTACTTCTTGTTTAATGAACTAAAACTTTTATGCGAAAGTGAAGTAAACTAAAATCCCACACTTATCATACCTTTATCGCAGCCGAAAATTGAGCTAGTCGGAGATGTGTGAGCCTTCTCAGGCAGGTTACAATAGTTGGCACAATTTCATTCATTTGGATTACAAAAAAATTTCACCGATTTTACTAGAGTACAAAAGAATTCAAAGTCGTGTATCGACAACATCTTCACAAAATAGAATACAATTTTCAAATTACCTCTTATCTGAAGATTGGGTAGAGTCTGACCCAAACTGTGCAATTAATGCTTTTTATAAAGGTTTTTTTCATATTATCACTATTTATCTTTTCCTCCCATTACAATAAATACAAATAACAAATGTAAAAATGCCTCTATATTTACGAATCCAGAAATAGTTTTAGTCAGGGAAGAAATAAATCGTCTTGGAAACGTGTTGAAATTGAACTTGCAAAATAATGATCTATCGGCTAAATTTAAACAAAAAAATACGAATACGAACAAAAACTCTTAAAATTAAAGAAAGAAAAATCAGTAAAGATTTTGGAGTCTGATAGTAAACAAAGAACAATATGGATAATAAGAAAAAAGGTGTAAACAATAACAATAGCAATGGAGGGTTAAGCGTGATTTCCCCAGAATCTCACAATGACTACTTTGTGCACATAGCCGATGATTTATTGTCAAATATTCTCCCATCAAAGTACACACACAACGTTTATCTAAAGAAATTACCAATAAACAATGAACAATCACTCTTCTTATATACTGTTGATGAATCCGATGTACAAGATATTATAAATGCATTAAACATGTCAAAATCAATAGACCTATATAATCAATCGGTTTATATGTACAAAGACAATGTTTTATGTTTATCTGCCCCAATAGCTCATATTACATCATATTAAACACGGGAATATTTCCTAATAAATTGAAACAAGCCAAAATTATACCTTTATATAAATCGAGGGATATTGATGATAGATCAAATCATAGACCCATTGCACTTCTCCCCATTTTGGCCAAAATTATAGAAAAAATTATTGCAGTTCCAATTCTAAATTTCTTTGAAACCAACCATATTTTTACGGACCGACAGTTTTGATTCAGGAAAGGAAGGGAACCGTCGGCGTCGGAAGCCGTGCTGAATCTCATTAATTATATGACAGAATCATTGGAAAATAAAAAATCTTCCTTTGCACTATTTCTTGATTTAAGCAAGGCGTTTTACTCAATAAAATGAAGTATTACGGTTACAGAGGAGTAACTCTAAAACTAATGTCATCCTACTTATCTGACAGATCAGAATGTGTATTTTGCAAAGGTCAGTATAGCCAGATGTCTTCAATTCAACATGGTGTCCCACAAGGAAGTGTATTGGAACCGTTGTTATTTTTAATTTATGTTACCGACTTGCCTCATGCCATCCCAGTTTTTACAACTTTATTTGCAGACGATACGTTCACCTGTTGTTAGTGTTTATAACGGGAATAGATTCTTTTCTGGAACATAGATTAATATAAATTTAAGAAAAAACATTATAAAAAATGAAACGCCGCAAATAAATGTTAGATTATAATTCCCTTTGAAATTAATACATTTTTCTGTTCTTGCAATGCCTAGAAATTCTCCGAACAATTCTGCTAAGTAAATAGCTTCTTCTTCAGGCTCGAGTCTTTTTAAGTTTTTAAACTAAATAACGCCGTTCGTTGCCGACTGAAAAGATATTCCAAACGTTGATTGAGAGTATTTTTGTTACTGCATTAGTTAAATAATTGACGGCATAAAGGCTTAATGTACGGGGTCCTGAAAGACATTAGCGGAACAAAGTTCTGAAAGTGTCTTAGCTCAAATGAAGCCGCGAAGATAATAATCGAAAGATTGCTTTCAGCGACGATGTAAGGGCTGGGATAACAACTAGAGCAATTTAGTTTTGCTTTTGTGGCGTATTGAATTACAAGCCGTCTTCTGTTACACAAATCCGTCTCCGTAAAATCCTGTCCCAGTATTAGCATCAGCTTTGTGTAACCCAATTCGCATATTTAAACGCAGATCCGGGTCTTTATTACAATTCAGTTCCGCGACTTTACACTTTTAAATGCCTCGACTTTGAGGCCTGCTTCGTCAAATTTTTGGTGTTTTAACATCTTGTATAGGAACATGCTAATCAATGAGAAAACATGTCTTATATATCAGGCTTGCCTTTAAAGCAAACCTTTCTTAGTTAAGTACAGACGCTAAATTCCAGACCAAAATTTCATACAAATAAAGCAAAGTTAATTCGCAATTGAATATTTACCTTTAGTCTCTCATTTGCGAAAGGAAACTTGCCAGATGAACTTAATTTGCAAACTGTTTTAAAATGCTAATACTTCCCGAAACTCCAACGTTGACTTTTTGAAGTTGAACAACAAACCGGTAAATGTTTACCTGGAACGTCTATATTCGGTATTGTAGCTAATTTGTGTTGTTTTAGTAAATTTTAAAGTTTATATTTTGCCAGGGTTATTTTAAAAATGAAATTTTACAATCTCTGCACATAATACAGTACTCCATTTCAATATTTTAATAAATGATGTGTCAGTAGCAGAAACCTCGATTTATCAACGCAAATTTAAGCGACAACCATCGATTTGGAATGTTTTAAAACATAACTTTAAGCAAAAAGCGCAGCATGGCGAATAGTAAAATGTCAAGGCATGCAAATTTCTGTGGCTATAAAATGGCTAGAAGTAGTTCACACGTAATAAAACTTGGCAGCGGCATTAGCAAAATTATATAAAACCAAACTAAAAATACGGAATATTTTATACTAGATTAAATAAATTCATATTCGGTGAACTGTCAATCTTTTTCTATAAAAGAATATCGTCTCTATCGCACTCACTGTTCATGAAAAAACTTTAAATATTTGTTATTCAATAGATTCTGGGACTAAGAGAGTAACAATTAACCGGCATAGAAAAACAACCCAACTGAAGCTTGAAGTGAATAATTCCGTTTGCGAGTGAAGTAAGATCTAACTCACTAAATGTTCACGATATCGATTTAATTTATTGCTAAAACTCTGCCGTTGATAGAGAAAATATAACATTCACTAAACAATACAGTTTCTTTTACAAACTCATAGTGATTTATGCAACTAGGTCAGATTATTTTTGTCAAAAACTTGTTTTAAAAGCAATTATGCAGAAAACAGCTAATACTCGAGCTTGTTTAGAACAGGAAACGAATCTATGTAATTGTAATATTTGGTAGTTAATGTAAAACCTATACGCAAAAATTTTACATTATATGACAACCCATATACTCTAACAATAGTGCTATGCCATGTTATAAATTATGTATTTAGATTCCAGATTTTATCGCCGGCTAGACCCAGATACTGCACAGTGCGCACTAAGAGGATGAGGGTGAAACTTTCAGCTTACAATGTGATAAATTACCGGTGTAGACGGCCTAATTGAGGATCTTTCTAGTATTTCTGTGTACATACATAAACTACAATATTTGGAATACATCTGCCGTTATATAAGTCGAGCTCAAGCTAAAACACTACAGATTCATTTTTAATGTACAGTAAAAGTAGTTTTAACAGTTTTAAAGCTTAGAAGCCCTTCTACCGATATTTAAAAGATTTTAAACGATATAAAGTAATAGAATTGTTGCATTTACAGCTTGAAACAATGGAAGTGATAAGAGACGTAATAGAAAATAAATAGGATTTGCAAGAGATTTCAATGCTCAAATAGGAAGTAAAATCAATGATGCCACCTATATGATGAAGACAAACTTAAAGACAACGGTGAAAGATTAATTTTCTTAAAAAATATACAGAAATATACCTGGGTACAACCCATCCGACAGTTAAAATCCATCATTGACTATATCATCTGCGGACCAATCTCATTTAAATGCAGATGACGTAAGAGTCTAACGAGGAGCCGAACGTGGTTCAGATTACTATATTCTACGATCAAAATAGTATTTCCCTTCGTATACTAATGTACAACAAACGGGGTGTAGTACAAGAAACTTATACCAAATACGTTTGAATATATGAATCGGTAGCGTTGCACGAAACACCCAGTGACTTTCAATATAAGAGGCGCCTTTGTATAAAGTTAAAAGATGTAGTATATTTTGAACAAAAAATCGTGAAGCTTCTAGCAAATCACTTGGAGAAGTGCAACAATTACGACAACACATATTGGTAGAGCGATTAATAATTGCAGAATATGGTGGAAGGAAAGGAAATGTTACATCAGAAGTAGCTAGCCACTAACGATGTTCAAGATCGGCAACAGTATGTTTGCAGAAATAGAGAAATGTATAGCAGATATCAAAAAAATTGACAGCTAGATAGCACAAGATCTAGCAAAGACTGGAGAACAATAAACAACATGAAAATGTATAGCAAACAAATTACAGTTATTAATACCACAGAAAAATTGGTAGAATACTACGAAGAACTGCTGAGCGATAAAAGATAGGAATTTACGGAGAGACTTGCTAACAGCAGTAATAAAACGGACATATTAATTTCTGAAAATAAAATCTCAGTGAATGAAGTGAAGGAAACCGTCAACAACATAAAAAATCTATAAAGGGGTTTACACGGAACTTCCCTTGCGCGAATTTGATCAATATGCAAATTAAAAAAAATAGTTCTCTGGGATTCCAACTCCGCGCTTCGAAGCGAATATTTCGAGCCAGTCTCTTGTCTGCCGCTAGAATAACTGAGTCACGGGCGTGTTCGAGTTGGACGAGTTTCTGCAGTGTTATAAAGCGCTATACACTATTCTGTCCTATTTATGATGTTTATCCTGTATCTGTTGGGTCTAATTTCCGCTATGATACAGCCTGAGCTATGTGCAAATTATTACTTGTATCTATTTCTCAGGTAAAGCCAAAATAAAAAAAACATAATGCCAGGTACACATATAATATGCATGCAAAATATCGTCTTCATCCAACAAATAGTTTTTGAGTTATACCTCCAACAGACAGGCAGACAGAAAAACAAACA
>CALNHX010008904.1:4945-55450 GCA_940337035.1 Agriotes lineatus
AAATTATATATAATAATAATAATAATATTTATTGAGCATAATATAATCACCGACGTTTCAATATAATAATTAAGTACCAAAAACATGAAAAAAAAGAAATATTTATAGGTATATACACCAATCAATGCATATGCTCAAATGGAAAAGGATCAGCTCAGCTGTTTTTCACCTTTCCCATAACAAAATACATAAATAATGATAAATAGCAAATAAAAGCGTGCATTATTGAACTTTCTGAAGATCGCACAATTGAGCTCTGAATGCTTTTCGAAATTTAAAAACAGTAGGCTGCGAAAATGCCAATATAAAAGAATTAATTAACTTAGGAGCTACGTATTCAAAGCAACCCTCAAATTTCGATGTCAAATGCTTTGGTATAGAAAATAGCTCGTTGCCTCTTAAATTAATATTGGTCAATTGTACTTCTGAGCGCTTGATTAGAAGGTTATATAAATATGAAGGCTCCTTTGATTTTATAATTTTAAACAGCATTGTACCAAATAACAGCATAAATCTATATTCTATCTTTAGAATATTTAACCTAATATAGTGTGGAGTAACATGGTCCCTATAAGGAATTAAAAATGATAACCTCAAGCAACAATTTTGTATAATTTGTAACTTGTTCTGCATACTGTTGGTAAGAAAGTTGTAATACACACTGCTTCCGTAGTCAAGATAACTTAAAATAAGTGAATTGCTTAGATTCCACTTCACATGTTGTGGTAGTACGTATTTAAATTTCCACAATGATTTTAGTTTTGAGTAACATTCACTACGTTTTCGGATAACATGCTTTTCAAAATTCAAGTGTTGGTCAACTAATAAACCCAGATCACGAGCACTTTCATTAACTTTTAAAACAGTACCACTTAAAATTATCTGTTGTGTTAAAGTTGCACTTGCTTTGTTCACTGCTGATTTCGAACCAATACACAGCACTGATGTTTTAGTAGCATTTAAACGCAGACCATTTTTTCTTGACCAATCCAGTATACGCTCCAAGTTTATATTAAGTTCGCTGATAAGGGTATTCACTTTCCCTGGTACGCAAGATTTATACAACTGCGTATCATCGGCGTAAAGATGGACATTCCATTGATTTACCATCACATCTGGCAGATCTGCAGTAAAAATTGTAAAAAGAGTGGGGCCCAATATACTCCCTTGCGGAACACCATGGAAGACCTGAAGTTCTTGTGACATACAATTATCTATTTTTACTGTTTGATACCTGTCTGATAGGTAATTACAAAACCAATGTAAAGTTCTTGGACTGATTCCGTAGTACTTTAACTTGGCTAGTAACAATTTTCGGTTAATAACGTCGAAAGCCTTACTGTAATCGAGGAGAGCTAAATAGGTAACTTCGGAGTTATCTATGTTGCGAGCAATATCCGTTGTTATTTTTAGCATAGCAGTAGTTGTGCTGAACTTATTCCGGAATCCTGATTGCGTGTTAGGTAGCAAGTCGTTTAAGAAGATATGCTGTGTTAAAAAATTATTAACTACTTTTTCAAGTACTTTGGATAAAGTGGGCAGTATGTTAATGGGTCGAATGTCTTTTAAGTCTTTTGCTGTAGGTACCTTTGGCAGAGGATTAATAATTGCTTTCTTCCATAATAAAGGCACAGTCCCACTTTCAAGTGAGAGATTGATAATATTCGATATAGGCTTCCTACAAAATGGTAAGATTAGTTTTAGCATTGTTAAATTAATGTTGTCACATCCAGTTGCATTTGATTTTAGACCCAAAATAATTTTGTCTATTTCGTCTTCACTTACTGATGGTACGTGTGGGTCATGTTTCTTTAAAGTGGTGTACTTATTAAGGTTGAAGAAGTCAAGTAGGGCGTCATCTACAGTTACATTTTGCATACTATTCACGATGTAGTTGTTAATTAAGTCGACGTTTTTTATTTCTTCAGACATTTCAAAGTGGGGTTTATTGTGAACATTCCATGAAGCAAAATTTTTCCAAAGCACACGAGGATTGTTTTTGTGTATACGAATTTGATATTGGATGTAAGCCGCTTTCTCGCTTTTTATTGCAGTGTTCAAATAGTTTTTCAAATCTACGTAATATCTGCGATCCCGTTCAAGCTTTGATTTTAAAAACTTTCTGTGCGCTTTATTCTTCATTTTGATAATTAGCTTTAATGTATCAGTTATATATGGTCGATATTTATGTCGCAGTGTTGTGGTCTTTAAGGGTGCGTGTCTATCAAATATTTCAATAACTATTTTATTAAACTCCTCAACTTTTGAATCTACATTATCAAGTGCATCAAAATATTTCCAATCGATGTTCGCAGCATCGTGATTAAACGAATTCATTTCAAAATTTTTAAAACAACGATAAGTTATAGTTTTTGGCGTAGGCTTTACTGTTATGTAATTTAGCACACAGTAAGTTAATAAATGATCTGTTGTTTCCAAAATATCCAAATTATCATGTTTATTTATTTGGGCGTTATTACTGACACATATGATATCGAGTAATGTAGCTGAATGATGGGTAATCCTGGTTGGCTTGTCAACAATTTGCTTTAGATTAAAAGCAGTAATAAAATTATTAAAATGCCGAGTGTATGTTGACGTGACGTTTAGCAGGTCTATGTTGATATCGCCCACCATGACTATATCATCGACAGTCATAGAAATATTCAATAAAGCTGTTTCAACTTCATCGATGCCCCCGTAACACTTTTTTGGTATGTAGAGTGCTCCAAATGCAATATTTTTATTGTCAATTTTTATGGTTATCCATAGCTGTTCAGAATATTCAAGAGTCATGAAGTCCAATTTAATAGCTTTATAGCGTATATTTGTTTGAATGTACCAACATACTCCACCACCTCTAGAATCTCTATCTGCACGAATAATTTCATATCCAGGAATATGGACCAGTTTTGATGGAAAACCTGGATTTAACCAGGTTTCAGATATAGCTATTAATTGAAAGTTGTGATTTTTTATTGCTTCCGAAAAGTTGTCAAAGCATGATACTAGAGATCTGACGTTGATGTGGCAAATATGTAAAAAGTTCTCGCTATCAGTACACGATGAAGGTATGGATGTGGTCGGATTATTTAGTTTTTTGATAATTTATCGGTAATTTTCGGCACACCGTTCAAATACCTGATGGTTAAATTTTGTTCGCCATTATTCAATCGATCCGTTAAAGATTTTCTCAAATTTTCCAAATATTTACGCTGTAAAGGGGTTTGATCTGACGCATAACGAATGTTAGAGTTTTCTTGTAGGGTGAATTTATTTTTCAAGATAGTTTTAGCGTCACTAGGATTTTTGAAAATAACTTTCACAGGTCGGGCCTTTCCCGAAGTAGGTTTCCCAATCCGGTAAACTTGCAACGGCTGAATGTTGACGTTAGGTAACTTTTTTATACTATTAGTAACAACATCTTTATCATGAGCTATGCGGCTATTTTTATCGACAGCCTCAGACTCGTTAATATTATAAATTATTATATTGGATGACCTTTTATTACGCTCATTAATTTCATTGATTACATTTTCAATTGTATCCCCTTGGATTTCCATCACAGGTGTTGTTTTTTGTTTTAAAGCCTCAATTTCAGTTGATAGTTTTTCAATCAACGATTTCAATTCAGAAATTTCATTTTTATTAGAAGTGCAGTTATCACAATGGAAAGTGGGCCGGTATTTGCTATCACTCGAGACCAGCAGTTGAACATCGGTAATAAAACAATCTGCATCTAATGTCTGATTCATTCACTACGTCGCTACCCTGCTACTAAGCCATAATATTATCGAGACGTGAGGCTGCGTCTCTCAGTGTAGTTTACTGTCGTCCCTTTTAAGTACCATTGACTACATTGGTTTAAAACATAGACGCAGTCTCGTTTATGTGCTTAAGGGATAGAACCAGCTCAAAAGCAACGGATCCTGATTAGCCTCCAGGCAATTCTGTTCAGAAGCCAACATCTGATAAAAAAAGACCAAGAGGAATTATCGTGAAATTTCCTAGAATATTGGACAAGGAGGAATTTCTAAAGTGCAGAAAGATTAAACGTAGTCTGAAGTTAAGTTATATCAATTTGGAATTAGTTCATATGGCAAAAGGCAATAACTCTGTGTATATTAATAAATCTCTCTTGTCGTTAAATCGACAGCTGTTTGCGACAGCTAGAGATTATAAAAAGGAGAAGAATATTAAATATCTTAAAATCTAAAAATGGCATAATTTATGTGAGGCAAAAGATAATAGTAAAATAGCCGAAATTAAAAATATTATTCTCTTTTGCATTTTTTAGAACGCAAAGTAAATTCTGTTTTATTTTTATTTGTATTTGTATACAGTTTGTGGTTTACTTTCACTTATTTTGGTTGCTTCGCAAATATAAGTTAATTTAAATTTTTGTCAATCTTTCTGCCATTAAGTTTATTGGTTTGTTGTTGCAAATGTCTTTATTTCATTTTGGAACTATAATCTTGTTTACTGGCCCTCAATAGCGGGCGTAAAATGGCTTTTATAGCCCTAGGGCCTATAAAGTTGCTAAGCAGCAGTGATGTCACCTATTCAAACAAACAAATTGGGATTTATGGTGGAACTGCAAACAGCAGAAATTCAATTAATTAGAATTTTGAGTTTGCATTTAATTATTTAAACAATATGTTTTTAGAACAATATATTTATTAGAACAATAATCAAAAATTACATTTTGTTGAAAGTGAATGTGCAATTACTTGCATTAGAAATCGTAACGCCACATGAACCAATTCCCAAGCTAACGCGTCCGTCATTTGGCTGATGTATGTTTATCGACGCTTCACCAGATATGTTCTGGGCGATCTTGATCTTGTTCTGCAGGGAATTCTCTACATAAGACTAGGCTACCTTATCCGATCGCCATCCACCCAATTGCTTTAAAGTCCTCGTGTCACCGCCGCTCTCAGCCAATATAGTTGCAGCACTCCTGCGGAAGCAATGCCCTGTGAACTTATTTGCATCTGGTAGTTGTAGGAATTCAGCAATCATCCTCGGCATTTTTCCTAAGGCGTTCTTCCCAACCGGCTGGGAACTACATTTGCCACCGTGATATGATAAAAACAGACTACTGACTTTGGCATGTTTAGGACACAAACCAATATATTTGTAGTACAAAGCAATGTAATCAAAGGGGCCATCGTTTGGAACAATCGTAAACTGTCTCGGCGTGTAGGTTTTAGTCCGACGTATCTTCACTAACAGGACTGATCCCTCAATGGTCACATTCTGAACACGTAAATCATGCAGCTCCTCGCGTCGGCACTCTCCAAACATACCAAAAACTGTGACAACCTACAAACAGCAATGTATAATACGAAAATTAAGCAATTCGTCAGAACTGTCGCACCTACACCAACAAATACGTAAGATCTGGTGCCTTTAACATAAATTCCTGAATGTGATCTCGTTGCAATACCAATGATTTCTTAGCATCATCACCCACAGAATTACTCTTCATAAACTCGGTAAGCAACAGAAACCTCGAAATATTAACGCCTTCCTTAATCTTAACCATCTTCTTCAGCTTAGAGTAGATGCACCAAAGAGATGACGGCTTGTAGACCTGTGACTAAACAAAACGATAATTCTTAATGAATACAGTAGGTGTTATTGTATATTTCCTTACCATTTGAGATAGGTACGCCATAACTAGCTTTTCATCGCAGCTGCTGACATGTTTGGTGCACCGCCACTCACAAAACTTCTCGTACTCCTTTCCGTACAAGTCTTTTGACTTTGCCGGAATAAATTTGCTCTGGGCGGCTTCAAATGCGTCCACAATTTCCTTGGAATAGACTGGGAAATTGACGTGCTCGACTTTTTCCGTTTTGATTTAAAAACTTGAATTGTTTGTAAACAAACACTATAGCAACAACAACAATCTCCATAGAAACTGTAGCACACCAAAATTTCACAGCGCCAGCACAACGATAGCGTACTAGCTTTTGCCCAAAATACTGAATCCTTTCATTTTGCTCATTTTGAGAACCAAAATAAAATAAAACGTTGTATGTACCACGTGCGTAATCACGATTATAGCCCTCGGGAAATTTAAAGCTCTCCGCTTCGCGTCGAGCTTTAAACATTAGCTCGTGCTATATTGATTACGCCTTTAATACATAAATAACTATTATGGTAATATATTTAGTTTTATTTCTATTAATGAAATATTCATTTTTATGAGTCATCGTATAAAGTTTGTTTATAGTAATAATTCTGGGGTTTATCAGTATCTGCTGATGTTGATTAATTGCTTAATCGATTTTGTCTGTTTTATAATATTGTTTCTCTTCAGATGAGTGGTGACATTATTAAGGTTGCGCATTTAAATATTTGGTCGCTACTAGAAGGCTTCTATGATTTTAAGGGTCTTGTACAGTCCTTGGATTGTGATATGGTTGGTGTGACAGAAACATGGCTATCGCCCAAAGTTACTGATGATGCAGTGCATATTATACCTGGCTACAAAATTTTGCGCAAAGATCGAATAACCGATACATGGGGAACAGCAATAGGTATCTAGCAAGTAGAAGTGTAGCTATTGAACAGTTGTGGATCAAAATAATTTTTAAAAAATTTAACGGTTGTCATAGGAACAGTTTATTGAAGGCAGGAGTTCGGATGCGCTGACTTTATTGATATCTTGAAAGACACCTTTTGACTTATTGCACATATGACGGACGAGGTAGTGTGTCTGGGTGAATTTAACATATATATGTTATCTATAAATGATAAAAGTAGTAAAAAATTATTTTCGATGGTAGAGAGTTGCAAGTTTAAGCAACTAATTGAGACACCCACACGCATTGCTAGAAACAGCTCTACATTACTGGACCTTATTTTGGTAAACGATCAAAAAAAATATAGTCAATTACGGTGCGACTGATGTACATGGATTATCCGATCATTGTTTGGTTTATTGTGACTACCCTATTAAATGTAAATTGCATCGCAAAGGTTTTTTGTATACTTACAGCGATTTTGCTAATTTTGATTATGAGGAGTTCTATAACGACCGTCAGTCTCTTCCATGGCACAATTTAATAAATTTAATCAATATAAATGATAAAATTGAAATGTTCAACACAAACTTCGTAAACTTATTTTATTTCCATGCGCCTGTTAAAACTGTGAAAATATCTAGATCCAAAGCTCCATGGATGACTCCAAATATAAAACTAATGATGTCTCTTAGAGATAAAGCCTTAATAAAATTTAAAAAGACGAAAAAACCCGGGCACTGGGAGTATTATAAATCTATACGTAACTATACATCATTTGCTATTAAACAAGAAAAAAAGATTAAATTATTAAATCAAAATGGGTTTAATACCATTTGGAACGAGCTGAAGAAAATTAACATCACTGACAGCCATGGAAAAATAAAAATTCTTTAGAGTCTAAGTGATGCTAATAAGATCAATAATGTTTTCATTGATTCGGCTAAGGCCATGTCTTCGGTTACTAACAAAGGTCTTTTAACTTTTTACTCAAACAATAATTTACAAAATTTTGAAACTAAATTTCCTTTTAATACTGTAACGACCTTGCGATTAGGCAGCTGCAAACGCGTAAGCCACAGCCGCCGGCAGACAGCCTTGGAGCCAGCTGCGGACGAATGAGTCATCTTCCAGATCGATCGAGAGCGGACTCGGTGGTTAATTTACGCGGTGCGTCACCATTTGCTGGAAAAATCCAGCAAGCCCGCAGATCTTCCAGAAGGAATTATTCATCGAATATATAAGCTGGTGCAGCGGGAAGGAGGACAGTTTTCATCAGACTCGAATCGCGCGTGATATAAACCAACCGTGTGTATATAACCCTAGTGAAATAAATAACAAATAAATATAACCATATAAATCCTTAATGTTTAAGTCGTGAATAAATAGCCACATAAATTAGTTGATGTTTAATCCAGCGCATATAAATAAATAGTGTATCGTTGTTAGAAATAGTTCGTAGTTTAAGTAGTTTGTGTTATGCCTTCATAATTCTTGTAATCGTAATTAATCATTGTAAATAAATGTTTAATGCAAGAAGCGTCGTATAATAATTTTTAATAGCCCGAAAAGTGAAAACGTAACAGTGGTGTCAGGTGTGGGGTTATATTAGGGGCTATAAAAAAATTATTGAACAAACATTAAATAAATAAATTGTTAACAAGTGCCGATAAAACGACGGTCAGATAAATCAATTTAAGTATATAGTGTGAATGCCTTTGACGAGATCCAAGATGGAAGATCAATTAAGCCAACTTTTACAACTGATGCAAGTTGGTCAGGATAAGGCAGAAAAAGCGCAAGAAGAGCTGAAAGCCGCGCAAAAAAAAGTAGTTCAAAAACTTGAGGAAGAATTGAAAGCCACGCAAGAAGAAATGAAAGCGAGCCATAACGAGTTGGCACAGGAAATTAGAGATATTCAGGAAGAAACGGAGAGGAAGATAACCGGATGTCAAGGTGACATGCTGGAGCTGCGGGAACAAGTTGCCAGGTTACTAAGTGGCCAAGGCCAACCAATTGCCTCTGAATCTGCTGGCTTCTCTTCTCCTCCTGCAATAAATCAACCTACCTTATCGCGAGTCGTTGCCCCTCAGGTTGCTCTGTCCCAAGATACTGCCAAAGTGAGGCCCGCAACATCTGGCTTGCACATGAAACTGCCGTCTTACGATGGGAAAACGCCATGGTCAACATACCTGAAGCAATTTTAAGCCGCAGCCGTCGTTAATGGTTGGAGAATTGCAGACAAAGCGACCGCACTGATCCTGACATTGCGAGGGGATGCCTTGAATGTTCTGTAAATGATTCCAGAAAATCAGCAGAGGGACTTCCAGCAATTGGTGAATCGTCTGGAACGGCGTTATAGCAATGGTCATCTTCAGCATGTGCATTGTGCCCAGTTGAAGAACAGAATTCAGAAGTCGGGGGAGACTGCAAGAACTGGAGGCCGATGTTGCTCGATTGGTTCGGCTCGCGTATCCATTGGCGCCGGAGGGCTTCCTAGAGCAGCTAGCCGTCCAAACATTCATAGATGGAATTAAAGACGCCGATACTCAGCAAGCGGTATGTCTGGGGCGCCATAGGACACTGGGAGAGGCCTTAGCCCATTCGTTGGAATTTGAAGCGGCAAGGACTGCCTCCAGAGGACATCGTCGTGTCCGCGGTGTCACCACGACGGAGATGGCGCCTGAATCCATGGAGGACATGTTGCGACGACTTATAAGGCAGGAGACGATGAAGAAGGGGCCAGAGCCATACATGTGTCGTCCGTGCAACACCAGCCTGATAGTCTCTTCATTGATGGGAAAATAAATGGAAGAGTTTGGTCTCTGCTGTTGGATACTGGAGCGACGAAGTCCATCGCCAGGTCTGATGTAATACAATACGAGGGTCAGCTGCTGCCCACCAGGACACGCCTTCGCACTGCCACGGGAGGCGCTGTGACCACACATGGGAAATGGATTTGACATTAAAGGTTGGGAATCAAACCCTCAAGCATCGGGTCCTGATTGCTGACATTGCGGACGAGTTCATCCTGGGAATGGATGTCATGAATAAGTGTGGGTTCACCTTAGACCTGGGACGCGGCGTGTTGCACGTGGGTGGGGAGGAGCTTTCCCTACACCCAAGAGAAAAGATCGCAGTACGAGTGGTATTGACGGAAGACGTTACTCTGCCGGGACGAACCGAGAGGGTCGTGGATGCATACCTGAATGACGATCCCCGGGGCAACGTAGTGCGCATGATTGAACCCGATTATGACAAGGAGCTCACTCAGGGTATCCTGGTTGGAGAGACGTTGGTAAAGACTGGGCTTAAGGTCCCAGTAAGGATGATGAACGTCAACAGGGAACCGGCAACCGTCAGGAGAAACACAACCCTGGGAAAATGCACACCGGTCTCCGCCGTTGTCAGAACGATTACTAGTGACAGAGGTAGCAAGGCGGAGGGCTGCCCAAAGGCATTAATGAACCCCGTAATGTCTACTTGCAAGGGCATGAGCCAACAAGAACGGAAGAAGATCGAAGATCTGGTGGCCCGGTACCAAGGCGTCTTCGAGTGCGGAGATCATCCCAGCGGCCGTACCGACGTAGCTAAACATAAAATCAATACTGGGGATGCTTAACCGATACGCCAACATCCAAGATGGTTGCCCCTCGCCAAACGGGAAGAAACTGAGAAGATTGTCCAAGATATGCGAAACCAAGGGATTATCGAACCGTCCAGCTGTCCGTGGGCCTCCCTTGTGGTTCTTGTCAAGAAGAAGGATGGCTCAACGAGGTTCTGTGTTGACTACCGACAGCTGAATTATGTGACCAAGAAAGACACCTACCCTCTGCCACGAATCGATGATACCTTGGACACGCTCTCCGGTTCTCAATGGTTCTCGACGCTAGACTTGAAGAGCGGTTATTGGCAAGTCGGAATGGAACCTGCGGACAGGGAGAAGACTGCATTTACTATCGGAACTGGGCTCTGGCAGTTCTCCGTCATGCCGTTCGGTTTGTGCAATGCCGCCGCCACGTTTGAGAGGCTGATGGACACCGTCCTGAAGGGTCTATCTTGGCAGACCTGCCTGATATACTTGGACGACATCATAGTGGTGGGTAAATCCTTCAACGAGCATCTGAAAAACCTGGAGGAAGTGTTCGATAGACTGCGAGGTGCCAACCTGCGATTAAATCCAAAGAAGTGCCACATCTTCCAGAAGGAGGTACAGTACCTGAGGCACGTCGTATCCCGCCAGGGAGTAGCAGTAGACCGGAGTAAGGTAAGGGCAGTGCAAGATTGGCCAACCCCGAAGGATAAGCATAAGCTGCGAAGCTTCCTGGGCCTCTGTACTTACTACCGACGATTTGCGCTGGGCTTCGCAAACATTGCAAAACTGTTAACCCGTCTTACGGAAGAGGGACGACAGTTCGAATGGAGTGTTGAGTGCGCGGAAACCTTCGAGAAGCTCAAGACTGCCTTAACCAGTTCACCTGTGCTTTGCTATCCACGTCAGGAAGGCCAGTTTATTTTCGATACTGACGCTAGCAATGTCGGAATAAGTGGTGTTCTGTCCCAGGTCCAAGATGGGCAAGCGAAAGTCCTGGCATATTTGAGCAAGGTCCTGTCCAAACCAGAGCGGTACTATTGCGTAACCAGGAGAGAGCAGTAGTCAAGTCCGTGGAGCATTTTTATAAATACCTGTATGGCAGAAGATTCTTGCTGAGGACCGATCATGCTGCTCTAAGATGGCTGCTGCAGTTCAAAAACCCTGAAGGACAGGTGGCTAGGTGGATCGAGCGCCTACAAGAGTACGACTTTGAAATAAATCATCGACCTGGCACAGCCCACCGCAACGCCGATGCGTTATCCAGGAAGCCCTGCCCCGCGGACTGCAGCCACTGTTCGAGACTGAAGAGTCGTGCGTTACCTATCAATCGTACCACTGTGGTCGACGACTTGTGGGAGCTGGACGAGTGGCAGAACAGCCAGGAGAACGACCCCGGCTTAGGCACGGTTATAGCCTGGAAGCGAGATGGCCGTCGACCTACCTGGCAGGAGGTCTCCGCCACCAACCCAACGGTAAAGACCTATTGGTCGCAATGGGACTCCTTGCAGCTGGACAACAACGTCCTGACCAGAATCTTGGAAGACGAGGACGGTAGGGATACGAGATCACAACTGATGGTTCCAAGGAGTAGAGTGGCCGAGGTTCTGAGCCACCTGCATGTTGGCTTCTCTGGGGGACACTTCGGATTGAAGAAGACGTTGCAGAAGGTCCGAGACCGGTTCTACTGGGCGAGCTGCAAAGATGATGTCCGAGAGTGGTGCCGGAGGTGCAAAGCCTGCACTACAGGAAACGGGCCGGTTGGTAGACGTAGAGCTCCGATGCGGCAGTACAACGTCGGTAGTCCGTTCGATAGGATAGCCATCGACATCGCTGGACCATTCCCCGAAACCGAATCGGGAAATAAATACATCCTGGTGTGCATGGACTACTTCACCAAGTGGCCCGAAGCGTACGCCCTTCCGAATCAAGAGGCCGGTACTGTCGCTGATGTTCTGGTGAAGGGGTGCTTCAGCCGTTTTGGAGTCCCCCTGGCGTTAAATTCCGACCAGGGCCGGAATTTCGAGTCTGGACTGTTCCAGAACATTTGCAAGCTACTGGGGATACACAAACCCCGGACCACTGCCCTCCATCCTCAATCGGACGGCATGGTGGAAAGGATGAACCGAACCATTGGGAAGCATCTGTCCAAGGCGGTTTCCGAACATCAGCGTAACTGGGACCAGTACATTCACCTGTTTCTAATGGCAGACTCGAAACGCGCGTGATATAAACCAACCGTGTGTATATAACCCTAGTGAAATAAATAACAAATAAATATTACCATATAAATCCTTAATGTTTAAGTAGTGAATCAATAGCCACATCAATTAGTTTATGTTTAATCCAGCACATATAAATAAATAGTGTATCGTTGTTAGAAATAGTTCGTAGTTTAAGTAATTTGTGTTCTGCTTTCATAATTCTTGTAATCGTAATTAATCATTGTAAATAAATGTTTATTACAAGAAGCGTCGTATAATAATTTTTAATAGCCCGAAACGTAAAAACGTAACAATACTATCACCGTGTATGTGGCAAAAATTATAAATTTTAGACAAATAAAATCAATACAAATTTTATACTATACTTTTGTACGGCCAAAACTCGAATACGCATCCATTGTCTGGTATCCTCAAACTTTTCATCATAAAATACAAATAGAAAAGGTTCAAAATAGATTCTTAAGGTATTTATATTTCAAAAAATACAAATCCTATCCAAATTACTTAACTACCAGAACGATAGAGCTCCGTAGGACATTTGAAACTTGGAGTTTGGAAAATCGCAGACAATTTAGTGTGTTAATGTTTGGTTATAAATTATTAAACAATATGATTTATGATTCTAAACTTCTTGCTTTGCTAAATTTCAAAATCCCTACTAGACCCTTACGACCGTCTGCAATTTTTGCTGGACATTCACAACCTTTTAAGTGTAATTCTCCTATAACAGTATTTTTGCAGCTTGCCAACCAAGTTATCTCTGTTACTGATTTAGATTTTGCTATGAATCTTTGCAACTTTACCAAATGATTAAACCAGCATTTTAATGTAGTAAGTTGTTCTTAAAATATATAGATTAATCTTCGTGGCTGCCTTCTCAGGCATATAATTTGTCGCATTAGAGATTCTGTTGTTAGGATGTATATTGTGTATATATATATTTATGTGTATATTTATATGTATATTTCCTTGCAATTTATATTGCTACTGTTTTTATATTTTTTTGTACATTTCCTTGTAATGAGGCAACGCCTGTTTGGGAATAAAATAAAAAAATCAAATAAAATAAAATTAAAACCAATGCTGTTGGATCTGATAATTTAAGTGTAAAAATGATAACTCTGCTGCCTGTTTTTATTACCTATTAACACTTGGAAAAATGCTCAAGTCAAACCAATTCCCAAAATTAGCACACCGACTGACTACAAGGACCTGAGGCCGATTAGTATTCTGCCATGTCTTTCGAAGGTACTTGAGAAAGTTATGACATTACAAATAAGGAATTACGTTGAAACTTTTGAAATCATTGCAGATACTCAATCTGGCTTTAGACCAGGCTATAGCTGTACAACTGCACTTTTAAATATAACTGACGATATTTTCACTGCTCTTGACAATAACAGACTAACCACAGTTATTATGCTAGACTATTCCAAAGCTTTCGACACGATAAGTCATGACGTGTTAATTGCTATTCTACACTATACCGGTTTTGATGAAAATGCAATAGATTTTCTAAAAAACTATTCACCTGACAGGACTCAAACTGTAGTAGTCAAAGACACACAATCTGAATCGTTAAAATTTACACATGGAGTGTCTCAAGGATCAATTCTGCGTCCGCTGCTCTATATTATTTATACTTTTAAATTGAGTAGTGCATTAAAATACTGTCAATATCACCTATAACCAGACAATATTCAATTAACTTATACTTTTGATTCTGATAAAGCCCATGTTGCAAATTTAGAAATAAATATTTACCTTAAAAATCTTATTGAATTTTCGGAAAAACATCACCTAAGAATTAATGCTTCAAAATCCTACGTAATGGTATTTGGTGGGATTAAAGCGAGAGACATGTTACAGTATCAAAACGACTTAACGACACTCATGTGAGGTGAGTATCGCATGACTGATTAAGTCCGGGGAAAGATCGCACGCTCGCCCTGAGATTCGTTAAAACAGGCTAAAGGCCTCGGCTGAAGCGCTCAGGGAGTTGGGCGTGGTTCAAACGGTACGTCACTGGGCAAGCGTGGTATGACATATGCAGGGTAAGTCAAGATAAAAGGGCGCCACCAAGCCTGTCTTAAGGGTGTACCTGAATAACCGGGCCTGGGCGGTTAGACGGGATGAGAAGTACACAGGGTACTCCGTCAGGAAGGTACTCCAGAGCTGTCAAGCTCGGGCTACAAATTCGGGACAGAAAATACTTAAATTACGATTTCGGGTACTTGTGGCCACGGCGGCAGCATCAGCAGACTTAGCTGCACGCCCCAACGCTTAAGCTCCGTCGTACATCGATCTTCACACTGAGAGGCTTAATCTGAAAAGAGCATGCACAGCTCGAACACAATAATAAGTCCCTTAATCAGATATTCGTCTATTGGTTGACTTTACAAACGGGCAACGATTACGCCGCCAAAATTATTCTAGGTCTTAAGTTATGGCCCCAGCTGGAGGACGCGCTAATACTAATACACATACAACAAAAGAAATCTGGTTAATGCACACACATGTAACCGGCCGGTGTTGGCCCGTTAATTTAAATACAGAAGATCAATTACAAGTAAGTGCCATCGAGGCATATTACTTCACAACAAGCGTACCAATCATGAGCGAAGGCGACCAAAGCACTTTAAATGACAGCAAATACAGCGCCGCAAAGGCATGCGATAAATTAGTTAAATGTTTAATTAGCAAGGCACGGGGCCAGCACACATGAAATGTTTGAATAAATGACAGCTAATACAGCGTCACAAAGGCCTGCGATAAATTAGTTAAATGTTTAATTAGCAAGGCACGGGGCCAGCACACATGAAATGTTTGAATACATGACAGCAAATACAGCGTCGCAAAGGCATGCGATAGCTTAGTTAAGTGTTTAATTAGCAAGGCACGGGGCCAGCACACATGAAATCTTTGAATAAATGACAGCAAATACAGCGTCACAAAGGCAGCTTGGCCTCAGGTCACAGTAATGGCCGCGAATGCACAAAAACGCCAACGCACACTCACAAGACAAACTCAATTCGCATGAATGACTGATAATAATAGGTTATACAGTTGTTTACACAGATACCTTGTTTCGTTGACGGCCCTTGAGGGTGGCGTGCGGTCAGGTGGTGGCTTGCGTCCGCCTGTGGCACATCGGTAGAAGCGGGGGAGGTAAGTGCGGGTAATAGGCAGCATTCCGCCTTACAATGGCGTCGATTGGAATGCGTCTCTCATATTAGACCAGGAACAAAAGGGAGGCCCAAACGTCCTGCAGGAATGAATCCCCGAGTTGTCGGGTTAAAAGGGAACAGCCCCTTACTTGAAGAAACAGAACTGGGCGCTCGGAATGCCCATCACACCCACGCAACAACGGTACACACCATAACAAGCACACTCGCGCGACTTGTGTTCCTCTTAACGGCCCTGTTGGAACTTGCGTCCGCAAGCAGCCACATGACGCCACGCGTCCCCAAGCGGAGCAAATAGCCAATTGCGAAGCGGAGTCCTCCCCGGCTCAAACCAGTTTTACCCGCGTTTAAAGAACACGTGTTTTATAAAGGGTGGCCTAAAATGGCTACAACGAGACAGCTACGCCCATATACAGGGTGTTCGAACTCAATTGGGAAAGAAAAGAGGTGGTTTTTGTGAGTATTTGTGATGAGAAATTAAAAATGCTGGCATCAGATTTGAAATACAGGCAGGCTGTACTGAAAGCTTAAATGATCAACTTGATTGTTGAAGGCTGCAAAATGGCTTAACAGACATTAAACTAAATATTGATATTAAAGTAAACAATTCCACATTACAAGTCAAAGACTGTGTAAAAAACTTAGGTTTACTTATTGATGATGAATTACGATTTAAAAATCATGTTTCTGCCACTTTACAAAAATGTTACTTGAATTTAAAAATGATCTACCACAACCGTTTTCTGCTTAATAAAGAATTAAATCTATACTTTATGAGTCGCTTGTTTTATCTCATTTCAATTATTGTGACAGAGTATATGGGCCG
Organism: Agriotes lineatus; assembly: GCA_940337035.1. NCBI lineage: Eukaryota > Metazoa > Arthropoda > Insecta > Coleoptera > Elateridae > Agriotes > Agriotes lineatus. The sequence continues at coordinate 21,307 of CALNHX010008904.1, forward strand.
TGAATAGACAGCGCGGACAGTAAAAGTGTTTAGCGTATGCAAAATACATGAATGCGGTTTATTTATGGTATTAGAAAATTTGATCACATAACACATAAACTTAACGAAATTAAATGGTTAAATATGCACAATCGTAGAATACTTTATTCAGCCACATTGTATCATAAAATTATCTCAAATAAAGTACCCTCTTATTTACTTAATAAAATTGAATTTAGATGTGATGTTCATAGTGTTAATACGCGAAATAGAAATCTAATTACGCCTCCATATCACAAAACTGCAATGTATGAGCGATCCATTTCTTACGATATAGCTTATTTATACAATTCTTTGCCGGAGTATCTCAAAATCTGTTCACCTGAGAAATTAACTCTAATCTGTTTAAAAATCTATTTAATCACCAAATCGGTGCAGCATAAACACTCTCTTACATATATGTTTAACATTACGATAGTAGTATTGGTCTACAGTTAGTGTCGTTAATTATTTTATCTACTCCAGTGGGATAAGTAACTCATTACGTCACTCATTTGACACTATTTCAGTTAGGTAATGTAGCTCATTACACCACTCAGTTATTTAATGGTTTCATTACGCAACTGAGTTGTGTAATGACTTCATTACGGAACTGAAATAGCGTCAAATGAATGACATAATGACATTTGCCTATTAAAATATTTTTGAAAATGACATCTGACATTTCTCTTAATGCACTTTTCTCAATTTTAGGCAGTCGTAGATAAAATTTTGTACAATACATGTGGGATAATGCATCATTAATATACTTGTGTGCTTACATAACTCGTGCTACGCACTCGTTGGTAACTTACACACACGTATATTAATGATGCTGTTATCTTACTTGTATAGTAAATAACTATAATATTATTTATCTAAGTGGATGAGCAGATGATATTTTCAATAGTAATCTGAATTTGCCCTTTTGGTAGCCTGAACAACTTTAATAATGCTATTACTTTTAGTTTTAACACTAACACTAAATATATATATACAGTGTGTCCAAGATAAGGAGGGCCAGTATGGGGATCTCGGTAATGGTAAGAGATACCAATTTGGTTAAATGAAAAGAAAATTGCGCAATTAAAAGACTAAAAAAATGACGTCTATAAATCCTTGATATGATTTTTCGTTTTTGAGATATCTCAAAAAAACCGAATTTTTGGATTTTCTATTTTATTTTTTTCTGGCGTTAATATTAAATTTAGAGCGAAACTGATTAAACTTCTTTATAGCAACTTTTAGTGGACTTAATGATTGAGTTATCATTTTTTTTATCCGACGTTTCGTCTTCGAGAAACCATCATCAACTTCATTTTTTTAAATACGTTCCTGGTTTTTTGATGCCAAATTTGCAAAGCCCTTGTTACTCTAAATTCAACAATGTACCACATATTATGGTTTAATTACGTTTCAAGCTTTTTTCTGATCATCATCAGAACATTTTTTAGATACGGACCTGCATTTCTCATAATTTTGTAAAAATAAGTTCATACAGTAAGTTAGGCCTTTTTACATGCCGTTAAAATATTAAAATGCACATCATAATGTCATAATTCTGATACATTAATTTAATAACCAACCAATAACTATTAAGAATAAACAAAAAAGAAATGAACAAAAGATAGACAGAAAGAATAACAAAACGAACATCGAAACCATTTAATAGGTATTAAATTTACAGAAGGTATTCAAAAAGGTTGCCATCATTCTCTATGCATAAATAACATCTAACTGTAGAATCTAAAACATTATTCAGCAATACTGGCGTTATACTTTGAAAGGCTTCAAAAACCAATCTTCTAAGTTCTTCTTCTATTTCAAAACGTTAACTACCTATTACATTGTTTCAAGGCTCGTTTTCTCATTCTCTCTGCTTATCTTTTGTTCATTTATTTGTTGTTTATTGTTAATAGTTATTGGTTGCTTATTAAATTAATGTATCAGAATTATGACATTATGATGTGCATTTTAATATTCTAACGGCATGTAAAAAGGCCTAACTTACTGTATGAACTTATTTTTACAAAATTATGAGAAATGCATGTCCGTATCTAAAAAATTTTCTGATGATGATCAGAAAAAAGCTCGAAACGCAATTAAACCATAATATGTGGTACATTGTTGAATTTAGAGTAACAAGGGCTTTGCAAATTTGGAATAAAAAAACCAGGACCGTATTTAAAAAAATTAAGTTGATGATGGTTTCTCGAAGACGAAACGTCGGATAAAAAAATTGATAACGTAATCATTAAGTCCACTAAAAGTTGCTCGTCCGAACCATCTTAGCTGTTGTCTCTCGATAATGTCGAAGATTGACTCAATTTCTAGTTTCTCTCTAACTGCATCGTTTCGGATTCTGTCTCTTCTCGTTATTCCTCTGACTTTTCTCAAGTATTTTATGACAATAGCTCGGATTTTACTCTTCATTGTGTTCGTTAGTTTTCAACTCTCGCTTCCATATGTTAAAATGGGCCTAAATACTGTTTTATATACAGTCATTTTAGTTTTTCTACTGACATCTTTTTTCCCTATGAAGGAGTTACTTAAACTGTGATAAAGTCTTGTTGCACTGTTAATTCTTTCAGTCACTTCATTTTCAATGTTTTCTTTTCTGTTAATGAGCACCCCTGAATACTTAGACACCTCTACTTGTTCCATATTTTGCTGATTTATTTTTATGTTTATATTTTAATTTTCTTTACTTATTACCATTATTTTCGTTTTAGTTATGTTTATTTTAATTTGTCTTCTTAATAGCTCTTCTTCCCATATCTGTAAATTTTTCTGTAAGTCTTTTTCATTGCCCGCACATATCATAACTAGTACCTAATAATAATTTAAATATTATAAATATCATTTAGTTACAATACCCTCCCACACAAGCAATTTGCTTCAGGGAACAGCATTTTTCACGTTTATTGAAACTCTATGTTTTATTGATCTTACAGACCATTATGCGGCTACTATAACGCATATATTTACTGTCATGTATGTATGTATACTAACTGGATGCTGGATAAACCATTGTTATTATTATTATTATCATTATTATTATAGTCTCGTGATTTGTCGAAACTTCCTCGTAGTTTTCTGGTTGCTATAGGTACCTACAAAATGCCAGATGTCGATTTGTATTACATTGAAAATTTTAAACCCGACAATCAGCTTAGTAGTACACAGTACAGTTAATGCTATTGTGTCCCATTGCTGGATGTACTTATCCCCAGCCGACCAATTTTCAAAGTAGATACCTGTCTGTTGGTAGCATTTAAACTGGTGTGTATAAATAAAGTTATCAAGAAACTATGGACGTACATATCTAAATAAGAAGCAAAATCAAATCAGAAATCAAAACGTAATGTGTTTCACTTTTCGCCTTGCCATCCTTGAATATTTCATCTTCTGATAGATTTGACATTTTGGTCGTTAAAAGGATTACTTTGACATTTTTGAAATAATTTTGCTACTAACAAAGGTTGCTCAGAATTAGAAAAACAGTCGAAATCCATATTTTATTCGAAATGTTTGTATTGTAATCGCTTAGCTTTGTTACTTGTGGTTGAAATCGTTCTACTTTTATTTCCCTATCGTTAACATTTAAAATTCTTACTGGTATCAAATTACGATGTGGCCTAACAATAGTACTTGCTACGTAAACAGCTATTCCTATCTCGTCCGCTAAAATTACACCGCCTTCATTTAAATTCGTCCAAATATATTTTATAACTTCACATCGGCATCGGGATGGTATATTTATTAAAAATCGGTAGTGTTACATTAAAATTTTGTATTGACAGGGTTAAATTAAATTTATCGAAATTTATTTGTGCTCTATATTTTTGTAAAAAATCTGAACCAATCACTCCATGTATACCGTATTTAAAAAAGATTGTGGTATATTTCTAAATTTTATATTTTTAATAAAATGTTTGCTGATCCTACTGTATAAATTGAACCTGAAATACCTTTAACTTGAACTCTTGTCGACGGGTCGATTACTTCATGTGTTGCTAAATAACTTTGAAAAATAACGCTGACCGATGCACCCGTGTCGATTAAAAATAACATATCTTGAAAATTATATATAAAACGAATAAAACTTAAACCATCTACGTTAAATATTGCTGGAGGGGAAAAATTTGATGAATTTACATTATTTGTCAGTGCTTGCGTTTCGCTCGTACCTGCACTAGGTTGACCTACTTGGCTTGGGTGGATTACGTTTACTTTAGCATTATTGCTGAAATTACTTTTTTGATTAAAATTTCCTCTATTTCTTCCTCAAAAATTGTTAAACCTATTCTCGTTTCTTGTATATGAATTATTATTATAATTATTACAATTCTGTTTATTATAATTTCTGCCTTTATTTTGGCAACCAAACCTTCCACTTCAATTTCCAACATAGTTATTTTGGTACCTACGGTTATTTCCTCTGATACTCATATGAAGAACGTTTGGATCATCTGCCTGCACGTAAATTTGTTCGTCCTGAGCTGCTCGAATAGCGTCACTTAGTTTTGAATAATTTCTACCTTTTATTATAGTTTGTATTCCGCTGTTTCGCAATCCGTTCGTAAAAGCGTTGATAGCAATTTTTTCGTTCGTGCTTCGTAAAATTGCAAAATTTTTTGGTTCATCTTGCGTTTGGGCTATCGTTAATTCAAGAAATAATTCTTCGATTCATTTTCCAAATTGTTCTATAGATTTTCCTAACTGTTTGGAATTGTGTAGTTTTACAGAAATCGCCACAGCTAATTTTCGTGCAATAAAATGTTCACGTAAATCCCCAAGTAGTGTTTCGACAGAGTCATAATTTTGACTTAAGCAAATTTTCGCATTTTGTGATAACCTAGTTTTTAATACATATGAAATTAACAACTTTTTACTATTATCATCAGCAAGCATGTCATAATATAACAGAATCGCGTCAATTAATTGTTTCATCGTATTTTCGGTATTATCCATTACCGGCAACAAAGTTGCGGCAGTCTTCAAATCAAATTTCTCAGACATGTTTTCAGTGTCAAGGTCAGAAGAACTGCCTGAACTTGATTTTATTTTTATTTCTTCTGAATTACAATTTTCTAACCTAGTTTGTAAAATATTCCTACAATCTAAAGTTAGCTTGTTTATATCTGCAACATAATTTTTTGCTAACGCTACAATTTCATTTGATTTGCTTCCTCTATTAAATTCCTGCCTAACTTTTTCAAATTTAGTTGCAAAACTATCTCACTTCTTAAGATTACGAGTTATATGTTCCCTATTTAACCTCCTGTCTGTGTTTTCCTTTTTGATATTTCTGTTGAGACATTTACATTCTATATAATTACTTTTTAATTCAACTTATTAACTGTATTTACCCACTGCTTTACTTATACTTATTACTTGAATTTTACAGATAATTTAACTCACACGCATTCACTTCTTTCCACTTGGCTTCTTCGGGGTTACTTGGTATTCTATTCTTCGGTGTAGGCGTGTTCTGTGATTGTAGGCGCTGGCTGGGTCGCCATGTGCTGTGATCGCAATCACTTCAGATTCTATTTCATTAAACCAAGATTACAACCAAAACCATCGTTGAATTTTAGACATTTAATATCTAATATACATGTTACATATTCGAAGTACAAACATAATCTATTTTTAAATATCTAATGCATTCACACAATTGACATACATTTACAATCATTACCAGTCATCACATGACGCGGAAACACAGCTCTTTCAAACAACTGATCAAGCAACCTATTACTATGCAATTATAATATTAATATTCTATATACAGTGTAATTGATAAATATTTATGCTAGTCACACTACAATATGTAATGTACAATATTGTTATGTAAATAATTAACAATCCATTATTGTCTTAATAAGAGGTGCCCTGGAAAACAAAAGGTTTATGAACGTCAGTTACGTTTTCGAACTGTAAATTATGTTTATGACCTGTTAATTTAACATTCTGCAAATTTAAATAATGCCTAGAATACGCCTAATCACTGCTGAAAATGTAGAAATGGTGTGTTTACTTGGTCGACAATAAATACACTTATTTAGATTAAAATTTACATTTTGACAATTTTTCTAATTCTGAACAACTTTTGTAAATAACTTTTTTTGATAAAACTGAGTCTACTATAATTTTTAAAATTTTGCACTTATTTTTTGTCACAGTAGGCCACTGCTTTGCCGTAAAATTATTTATCTACGACCACTACTAAAAGTAGGCTTTTTAACACTCGCTTGTTTCACTAAAAGTGACGTTTTATAGTTTACCGTGTTTAAAGAAATGAGCTGTTTACTTTTAGCACATGTGCTAAAAGTGACGCGAGGTTCAAAACTACAATTTCGAACTGCAGGTGAAGTTGTAAAGCTATTCTAGTTGCTTCTTGCGTTACAGGTAAAGCGCTTTTGAAATAATTAAAGCGTTATGTAATGAATACAGTCATATGTGGAGTATCAATAATTACATTTCGTACAACTCACCTTGACAGCACGGGCGTGGCCAAACAATCGCCAGCGGCGTAGCCTACTATTCATTATGACGCAGCGTCGCAGATGCGAACCTTTCTTAAATCGATATTTATGGATTAATAACGGTAAAATTAAGGTCGTAGATAAAATATTGTATGCAACGCGTGCTAAAAGTCGTTTATGCGCGAGACATGTTATGAAACTCAGCCTTCGGCTTCGTTTCATAATTTTCATGTCTCGCGCATAAAAGTCGACTTTTAGCACTTGTTGCATAAATAGCTATTAAAAACTATGAAAATAATTGCTTTAACGGGTAGGTAAATCGATCAACATTTTAAATTGATCAGAAAATAAATAAGAAAGATACAGGGGTGTGAAGGTGATAAGTTAAACACGCTGCATATCAAACAAATTCACACAGAAAACCACAATATCTTGAGTTATTTTGTGGGTAGTACGAAATAAAACGCAGCCGCCTGTCTTATATAACATATAACGTTCTAATACTTACAGAATTTTACTAAAATTTGCTCACTGGCCAAAATACGCCATACGCAAATCAAACAAGGTCGCATTTTTTTTAAGAATTTAAATCTATCTACGAGTTAAAACATAATACTGACAATTTATTACAGTATAAACAATTTACTGGCGAAATATAAAGTCTTTCAGCAGCTAGTGATACCAATTACTTCATAAAGATACTGCAGTTGCTGCCAAATTATTAATAAGAAGGATTGCAAGTTTGCGGTCGCTCGCGTAAGATGTGTTGCAGCTTGCAGCAACTACTACCGGAAACGGTCATCCTGTCGGATGTAAATCCACATCGGTGGTAATCCAAGTCGGTTTGTACACCAAGTCGGTGGTATTTTAGTTCGGTGGCATAACATATATTTGTTACAAACTTTAAAAGTCGATAGTAAACCAAGTCGGTGGTAGTTCCTGTAGAATCTAAATCCACATCGGTTGTAATCCAAGTCGGTGGTAAACCCAATCGGTAGTAGTTCATGTCGGTAGTCATTTAATGCCGGATCCAAATCCACATCGGTGGCAATACAGATCGGTGGTAGAGCGCACTCTCCGAAGGAATGTCTCGATTTTGCGCGATGCGACAGGATTATACAGGGTGTTAACAAATTTATTAGACAAGTCATAACTTCTAGAGTATTAGGTGTATCTAAATTAGATTTGGTATAGGTAAATGGTATAGGGAGAGGAGAGTTTTCGCATATTTTTCACTTTCCGGTCACTTCCGGTTTCACCGGAAATGGCTCCAATTTCGAATTTTTAAATGGAACACCCTGTATATTTTTGCATATTTGGATTTCTGAGACAATTTTGGATCAGATTGTGACATTTTAAAAACTTATCCGTGTCACACTTGACAAAAGTAAATAAATTATTATCCAGTATTTTGCTTAGAAATATTTAAATTATGAGCTTATTTTTAATTCAATCGCAAATAAATTAGTATCGTTAGATTCGCCAAAAAATCCTCTTTTCGGAAAGTGCATGTCAAAAAAGGGTCGCCATTTGAAAAAAAAATAGACAAGAAAACGTAATTTTGCCAACTTGTCTTATTCCTATCTATCATACTAATCATTAAAACTTTGCGATTGTAATTTTCTGACATCACCTGAGGTCCTTAGATTAGTTTGCGTCCGATCATGGCCACCTAGATGCCATATTAAAAGTGGCTCTAAAAAATCAAGTAGGCTTAAAAACTTTTTAAAATATCACATTCTGATCCAAAATTGTCTCAAAAATCCAAATATGCAAAAATATACAGTATGTTCTATTTAAAAATTCGATATCGGAGCCATTTCCGGTAAAACCGGAAGTGACCGGAAAGTGAAAAATATGCGAAAACTCTCCTTTCCCTATACCATTTACCTATACCAAATCTCATTTTGATATACCTAATAGTCTAGAAGTTATGACTTGTCTAATAAATTCGTTGACACCCGGTATATAACACGCGTATCGTTGCCCATTTTTGTGTCTTTTAGAAAATTTATCTTGTATCTTTTGGATCTCATTTGCGTTAAGGGTATAGCCTGAGCTAGGTGCCAATTACTACTTTTATGTATTCCTCACTTAAAACAAAAATAGACAATATTTTATTTTTTGTGGTGCTCAGCTTGTATTAATTCGACCAAACGTATATTCGGTGAGAGCGTGTAGTCGACTGGTAAGGCGTTTGCGTTTGCACTACAAATGGTCTTCTGATTAAATAAATAAATAAATGTATTCCTCAGTAAAAGCAAAAATAGACAACTTATTATTCTTTCAAGGTGCACCCTGTATATATTTGCCCGAAAGCATATTCAGTTTTGTGCCAGGTAGAAATATAATTCGAATGCAAAATATCGACTTCCTCCAACAAATAGATTTTGAGCTATACCGCCAACATACGTACAGATAGACAGTCGGAATTGAGAAAGCATCTTTTTCGTGATCCAGGAGCCCTGAAACGTGAAGATCTGAAGAAATCTGAACATGTGATTTTTTCGCGATTACAATACTTCCTTCTTTTAGACGAAAGAAGTAAAGATACGTACAAATTGTAGGCAAAGTTCAAGTTATAATTACGTTTTATATTTAGTCAATTAATTATATGAGCTAATATTTATTTGGCATGTTTTCTTCTTTTCTTGATTGGTTTTTTGATAAGTGTTTATATATTATATTTAAATATTTACACTACTACAAATTCATTATATATTGCCAAAATATCTAATTTAGTATATAATACCAAAATGCAATTTTTAGTATATGTAATATCAGTACTGAAACGACTTTATTGCAAAATTAGTGTAAAAGTTGGTGCGCTGCCGCAAGTGAGTGCTCCAATTATGGGAATCACCTCCACACGCGTGTTACACTATTTTTCCTGCGACGGTTTCGCATTCTGCATGGATTTCAGTTTTTAAATTTGACATTTTGTCAAAATAATTGCCATTTTGTCAGTTTTTATCATGGTATTATTAAGTGCAGAGTGAAGAGGGTCACTTTCCGCATGCGTTCTAATGCGGAAAGTGAGTACTTTCTGCATCGGAGTAGAAAATAGTATATTAAAACGCAAGTTGCATTAGGAACGATTTTATTGCACATGTCTAAGTTTAGAAAACGAGTGCGACAGCAGGCTTTATGAAGCGAGTGTTTTATACTATTTCACCTAGTTTGCATGAAAGTAATCTAAAACCTTTGACATTTAATAAATGTGGCAATCTATCGGTTGTCTGAAATAAATGAGGTTGCTTTAACGTCTTTCATATGAATAAAACAATGCAAAAACCATGCTTAAATGGACACTCTTAAGACACTGCTTTCAGTGTTTTAATAGCCACATTAAAACACCAATCTAGATAAAAATGTTAAAACACTTGTGCGGTAGAATTTTCATTATGACATGATAAAAATAAGTGCGTTAGACACTTTTTGCATGGTGATCATAAACGTCGTCTTTTTTAACAAAAAATCGTGAATAAAGTAAAAAATTTTTTAACTATTTTATTAAAACTGTGAATTGTCAATTTGACAGCTGTAAATTCTGAAGTCCTTTTCGACCGAATTTCGAGTTGCAAGGGATCACTGTGCAAAAAATAACGTGTACAACACGTATGAGAGCAACTTTTTTTACTCATTTGTTTGATAAACTCAGGCTTTGCCATCGCCCATTGCGTCAATAATGTTTTAACTGCGAATTGCGATTGGCAACATCTTTCGACAGTAAATAGCTCTTTACGCACAACCGTGCGTATTCTGTGAGTTATATATTATTAATCATTTATAGCAGCGGTCGAGATAAGATAATTAACATAATGTATACATTAAAAAGGACAAAATACATTAAATGACTCTACTTCTTATTAGGATGCGGCCGCTTTCATTTTCAGCAAGTCTGGAGGACCAGACCAATATCGACGACCAAATATTCTCGCGTTACAGGATGTTCTGAATGTTAAGTAATATACAATTTCAAACATGCTTATAAACGAAAACCCTGTAAACAATCCAATAATTCCGCCAACATTCGCTCAGAAATCTGTGTATGTATACATATAAGTAGTAGAGCGCGCCCTAAACTAGAGCAATCTGTCAATCAAACGATTAAATTAATTGACTTAATTAAATCCGCAGATTGACCTAATTAATTTCGCGGATTGCTCTAATTAATTTTCATATGTGCTACTGATTAAATTACGCGGCGGCCATTTTTAATTTGCTTCCGGAATTACGCGGTGGCCATTTTCACTTTTCGCGCGAATATTTGAATTTGAAATTTTTCAGATTTTTTTTCTAAGTTTAATTTTTTGAATTTAAACTTCCCGGGTGTCGGCCATTTTTGTTTTTTGCTTGCGCACTTCTCGCGGCTGCCCTTTTAATTTCAATTTTCGCTCAAATATTTGAATTTCAAACTGGTAAATCTCCCTCTCTTGTACTCCTTGTCTCGCTCTTGCATTCACAAAATGGATGTTTAATTTAAAACAATCTCTGGCTGGCTCGGATTTGAACGCTCTACGTCCGTGTTCACAATTTACCTGCAACCGTCAATGCCTCAGCACTACCGAGTCGCTGCAGATTTTATGTGTATAGCGGGAAGCTACTTCACAGCTCTGATGTCACGCGCCCAGCTTTTAAAACAAACTATTTTTTCAAAAATATAAATTATAAGAATGGAATTGTGTAGCCTATTGTTTTTAAAGGCTGATACAAATACTGATAAAGATAAAGCAGATATATTTGCACAACATCTTACTAACGTTTTCACGACTCCAATTCCGCAAGGCAATCATGACGACAATGAAATAGAAGATTTTCTGAATGCTCCGTGCCAGCTTTCACTGCCGATTTCACCCTTCTCACCATCTGAAGTTCGCCAGCAAATTAAACTCACAAACATTAGAAAAGCCCCTGGCTATGATCTAATTGTAGGAGAAATACTGCAACATCTTCCAAGAAAAGCATTAGTTCTACTCACCACCATATACAATAGTATTCTACGATTAACTTACTTCCCAATACTATGGAAGTACGCTCGGATCATCATGATTGCAAAGCCTGGTAAACCACCTAACCAACCATCCTCGTACAGACCCATAAGTCTCCTACCCCTAATGTCTAAAATATTTGAAAGGCTCCTGTCCAAAAGAATAAAAGAAACGGCAGATCTCAATCAAATAATACCCTCGTATCAGTTCGGTTTTCGTGAAGCCCATTCTACAATTCACCAAAGCCACCGGATCGTTAATCATATAATGGAAGGACTTGAATCCAAACAAACAAGCGCTGCTGCGTTTTTAGATATCAAACAGGCCTTCGATAAAGTTTGGCATAAAGGCTTACTGTACAAGATCAAATTACATCTACCAAGTCAGATCTACCTAGTATTAAAATCATACCTAGCTGAGAGGTTCTACCAAGTAACCGTAAACAGTGCAATTTCCGAATACCACCAAATTAAGTCAGGAGTTCCGCAAGGTAGTGTTCTGGGACCGCTGCTATACCTGATCTACTCCTCTGACTCTCCAACAACAGAGAACACCCTAATCGCCATGTTTGCAGACGATATGGCCATCCTATCAACCAACGAAATACCTGAAGCAGCAGCAGAACAATTACAACTCCACCTCGATTTACTGCAAGATTGGACTAGCAAATGGCGAATAACGGTCAACAGTGAAAAATCTGCACAAATAACCTTCACAAACAGACGCTTAGTTTGTCCACAAATTAGGTTTAACAATGCTCCTATTCCAATAAAATCCGAAATAAAATACCTAGGGATGCACCTTGATGGTAAACTTACTTGGAGCACTCATATTAAAACTAAGAGGAAACACCTGGATCTCAAAGTTAAACAAATGCACTGGCTAATTGGAAGGAGATCGCAACTATCCCTATCAAATAAGCTATTACTATACAAAGTAATCTTGAAACCCGTATGGACTTACGGAATCCAGCTATGGGGCTGCGCGAAGGCATCCCACACCAAAATTCTCCAAAGGTTCCAGTCTAAGGTCCTTCGTATGATGACTGACGCGCCATGGTATGTAAACAACGACACCCTCCACGCAGATCTGAAGATCCCGTACGTAGCAGCCGAAATCAAAAGACTTACAAGAGCATACAGCTTCAGACTGGCAGGACATGAAAACGACCTTGTAGAGCAGCTCGCAAATCAACCAGCAGTCCCAAGAAGATTGAAGCGTAAATGGCCACAAGACCTAGTTGCTTAACTCAGCCAAAATTACTATAAACTCTTTGAGAGAATAGCGATGGCTTGATCCCAACTCATGACATGTGTGTATATATATATATATCAAATTTACTTATTACTCAAACTGTAAGAGTAGATTGTAAATATGCAAATATAACTTAAAAAAAAAAAAAAAAAAAATTGCATATCTTTTTATACTCGTACATCTGTTATTAGTTCTTGTCCAGTAAATGGCCTGTTATTATATGATATTCGTCATTCTATTTGAGGTTTGGCTTCGTTTGAGTCACCCAGTAGTTAGTCATCACAGGTGTAAAGAGTGAACGTGCCAGTTAGAACCACTTGGCGCTATTTCATTTCATTCATCGCCTTTTCAAGGTAAGTCGAACCTGACCAATTCTTCCGAGTTTAGTCGGTGGCATATTTCCTTATGAGAACTGTTAAAATCTCGTACCAATGTTAATAATTTGAGTCTAGCATATTTTGTTGATAGCTATAATAGTAGCCGTTGAATGATAACAGATTCATCCCCAACTCTTTCTATATGATAGTTAGTCATCAGAGGCTCAGTATATGGGTCGATGGGTCGTATAGATATGATGCCTGACATATCTATATTTATGAAATTCAATATTCAAAAAGAACAGACCATAGTTTTCGGGAAAGTCAGTAGATTCCCGTTCCCTTTATTTGCGTAAAAAAACACTCACTCTGTGTGATATCATTAAAGTACCTGATGCAAATGTTGGAAAAAGAAATCATTTTGCATTATTGAGCAAAATATAATTCTAAGCATTTTACTTTGTCTTGCTTTTTCTTCCCTTGATAAGTTTTTCATACAATATCTACTAAAATCTTTGATCGTATAACAAACAAGTTGCAGCAACTTTTTTTTAGAACTGTAACTTTATTTTGGAATCAATCGAAATTACATCAGCACCATTAATACAAAAACGACAGAAAGCTGTAGGTATTATTTCAAGTATTTAAACTGTAGCGAGCTGGGTGCTTAGCAAAAATATTTTATTTGCTGTTCATCTAAGTAAGGGTTTAGCAACCGGAAAAAATTGAATCTGAGGTTTCGAAGACGGCAATTTCACATGAAATTCATATTTCTATCAGCATATCCGTGGAAAGCAATAGTAAGGAATGGATTGGTCGGTTTCGCCGGATTTAACAACGACGAAGCGTATATGAAATATGAAACCGCTAAAATATCATGAAGCTAAACTAGTTTTTTTCATATTTCGTATGCAAGAGCTTTTCGCAATGTGCATTTTATTTATTTTATATTTGAAACCCTAACCTTATACATACACATAAAGCGTAGATGGAATCATCAGCAGCATTTAAGCGAGGTGTTTGAAATTTAAGACTCTTGCATGAAATTCATCTAAGTTCTTTGTAAGCCAGATTATTCTTTCAACTGCAAATTTTTCCTGAACAAAGCCTGTAAAAATAGCATGAGTGTAACTCTTGTGGACATGGATGCTCTGCGACTGCACACGCTCAAAAACTTCTCTGCAGAATCTCCATCCCTTGATTAAACCCCTTGTAATTGGAGCAGCCGATTTTTCTGCAATTCGCGCCCCCAAAGGGTGTCGATTTCGCATGTGCTTACATAATTCCGGGGCGGAAGCGCCGGAAACGACCATTCGTACGCCAGTTAGCGAAGCATGAGGAATTATCCGCGGAAGGTGGCTGTTTTGCTGCGTTTCCGGAAAACCAATTTTGTAGACGCTGCAAAGCATGACGCCTTATTTTTTATCTATTGGTCGGCTGCCCTCTCACTATTACATGAGGTCACGTCTTCCGCAATATTGCGTGCAGGTTCTTCGTCTTGCGAATTCGGTTAAAGATTTCGGCTTCCGCCGGCTTCGCCGCGTCGGCCTGGATTTGGCTCCAAAACGTCGAATTGTTTTATGTGGTTTACGTTTCATATTTCAGGGTGGAAGCTGCGCGACCTTGTCGTGGTTCGGTCGTCGAGACAATTTCCCAACCGGCGGCGTCGCGTTTATCCTATTTAAAGCTAAAGTACCTATGTATTACGGAATAGTAATGGTAAAATTTGTTCTTTTGCAAACTTAGAGTGTAGTGATAACAATTAACAGAAATTTAACCACCTTAACCCATTTAATTCTGTAACACTTTCTAAAATTTAGTAAGTTTTCGTGTAATTTGCTTCCATTGGAGTGTACAGAAGGTAAACTGATGTTTGATTTCTTTAAATTCGTCGTTTTTACACTGTTACAGCACACAATAAGTATTATATTTCACTCAACAAAAATACGATACAACTACAGAGAAATCTAGTTCAATTGGAATGATATTCACAGGAAAGTTGCTTCGGGTGTAATACCACTAAACACTTGAAGCATCAAAACTATGGAATTCTCGTTGGCGGCATGTAAGAAGCTTAAAGAGAATCGGCTAGTTAGTGGGAAGGGGTGACTAGTATACCGAAACAAACAAGTTCACTCGCGATAGTCAAACTAATCGTAGATATATTTGCGTTACATTAGGGCGCTACCATGATGGATTGAATTCTGGTGATAAACTAAGGGTTCCTTATTAGAAAAACTACCTCGACAATGGCAAATGTGGTGCTCAGCAATTTGAAACATACATGGTTTTGTAGTTCTCTGAATTGGCTTGCTTGATTTTAGAACACGCTGAACTTTTGCTAATTATAGAAAAAAACCCTCACGCCATCTTCACTGTAGCTAGCTGGCCCTTCAATATCTGCATGTAGTCTGAACGTTTGCTTTATACGATTGGTCTAAAATTGTAGTAAAATAATTATATACACCGATGTTGGTGGCAAATAGGCAAACCATAGTATGATCAAAAATTATTTTCATCTTGTATGGCTATGAAATAGTTGTTAACTTATGAATGCAACTATAAGTCACCTAAAAATTAAATGTTAAGTTTGACTTTAAATATAAATGTAGTTGCATTCATAAATTAGGCAGTATTGTATATACATACAGGATGAAAATACTTTTTGTACATACTTTTGATTGTTGACAATTTAATAGTGATTATTATTTCCAGAACAAATAAAGTTTTTATAAAACCTCAACTGTGCCAATCGAAGGCGTTGGTTCATCTGATCAATGCCACAACGCAGAAAGCAATGTATGGTATTATAACAAAATTAAAAATTTACAGCGATAAAGGTGAAGTTGAAGCACAAGGGAACGTCTAACGTTTGGAGCCACGAATGCAACGTCCACACTAAGAACCTAGAAGGTTAAAATTTTTTCAGCACCAAAGATAAGAAACAAAGGTCAGTTAAATGTTTAGCGCTACGGTTAACAGGAGCAGCTGTAAATACCACGCAAAGTACCGATGCCCAAGCAAACACGCAAAAAGATTCCATGTTTTACCCCGGTTTGAGCTAACGGAAAAGCATCCCACTTCTCATTAAATTCGCAGCTGCCTAATTCGTCATCTTGACGAAAAAAAAGTCTAACGTCGTTTCCAACCTGAATTCACCTTTTATTACTTCGGGAAATAAAATCCCATCCTCAATGTTGAAGCACGAGGCTAAAAAGAGAACTACGCCATACAAAATCTTATAATTTTTTAGAGTTTTGGATTGATCTGCATGATATTTATTAAACTTCCTACATGTTATGACAAAACAGAAGAAAAACAACAACGAGCAAGCCAAACGTTCATAATTATGAATGGTATCAATTTCTATACCCGGTGGTGTGCTACGCAGCGTAGCGACTTCAATGTTAAATTAACTAAAGCGTAAATAAGTAATTTCTAGAGAAAAAATACTGAACATCACTCTGAATCGTAAAAGTTATTGTTCAGAAAACAATATTGGAAACAGCTTAATAGAGATTTTAATGTTGCTCCAATTTGAATTTCAAAAACCGCCTGAGATCAAAGAACGTGATACGCAGGTTTCGAGTGTTCAACGAGCTGTTAATTAAAGAACATAAACGCAATTGACGATTCTTCAAAAACGTCCAGAGAAACCCCAGAACAAGCTGTTACGCCTCATTCCACACGATAATGAAAGCTCTCCAGTTAAAAAATGCGCCACGCCACCGTTCGCTTCAGGGGAGATTATTTTCGGCTTTTAGTGGAAATTTAAACGGATGGCGTTCATTTTCAAAGAGACAGCAAGTGCGTCGTTAAGTTCGTGCGGAGCACTACAGAAAATTACAACAAACACGCTTGAAGATTAAAGTTTGCATATGCACGGTAAACAAAGGCCCGAGATGGGTACACAGCCAGCGTCTTGAGAGCAAACACACTAAGGTGTTCGCGTACACACCATCCGCACCTGGATTGAGCAAACATCCATTTATTATAGGTAGTTATGATCATTCATTGTCATTATCAGTGCTGACAGTTGGTCTGCAAACAAATCCATCATTCCGCCAGCCCAACGCGCTGCCGAACCTAATCTACGCTCACGCTGCTTACGATGCTGCGGCAGTTTTATTTTCTGCGATATTTGAACAGGGATTACGATCAATTAGGTCCCTTTGGCAGCCCTGACACGAGCCTAACACTTCCTCCCGTCCGTTTAAAATCCAGCAATCGTCCTGAACGGTCATCCCCGTCCCTGCGTCGTCATAGATGTTTGGCAGCATTGATTTTTTGTTCAACAAATTGCTGAATTTTTTGATCAAATACTGTGTGATTGATAGACAACCCAGCATGCTTATAAATATCTCGGATTTTTATTGTTACAATATACAGATATGAGTTCCATGCTAGAATCGGCTTGACCATTAGACAGATTCAACAAGTATTCTTAAGTTTTCTCAATGTTTAAGAGAGACATTTGCAATTAAATTTGTAATAGAGAGCTCTCCTGTTGTATGAAGTGCCGTAGCCAAGGGAGGGGTTGCAGCCCCTCTTCCCAAATTCTAGAAAAAAAACTATAAAATTATTTTTTAGTTATCTAGACTAAAATCGACAATTTTACTCTGTGTAGACAAACATCAACGTAAATTGCGCACTTTGCATTCCAAGGATATAAATTTATTCCAACAATTGCTTTTTATTTGCGGGTACGTTCAAACTTGCCGCCCTGCTAATCATGAGAGAGAATAAATCGCGAATATTGTTTTTCCAAGTAGTAGTAAGTTTCCATCACATCATCAGTACTCTGTCTCAATGAATTTCTGAATTTTAAAAATACACCAATAATGTATGTCACTTCCTTATAATAAGTTGTAATATACTCCAGAAAACATTCACAGCCCCTCCCTCATTTTTAGCCTCGATATGGCCGCCGCTGAACAAAATTTGAGGAATGACCTTCCCACTCATCCTCCCCAATGAAAATCATGTCTACGTCAATAATTGTAGAGATAGATACATTAATGACTGATTTATAGAATAATAACTATTTTTTATTCCTTTTCCTCACGCTCCTCTTCCTCTTTTACTATCTTCCTCCCCCCAATTCGTATTCATAGTCTGCTTCCTTCTATACGTCTTCTTGTTATTCTTGATTTCCTCATTTAAATTATATGGGTCCTGGGTGGTGTAGCTTGAACAAGCGTCCACGTTCGATCAGCAGAGCTAAGCAACGCTCTCTCTGGTCAGAACTTGGATGGGAGTTCCACGGCTGCATCTCTCGGCGCCTCGTGGTACGGCTATCACGGAAAAAAGTTGGTTCCGGCGGTCATACAACATCATGACAGTCGTTAGTGGGGTTGGAAGTCGTCATAACTGCACAGCGACGCCTATAATTGGCCTAACGGCTGTTGGCTGAGTGCAAATTAAATAAATATATTCTACCTCAATACTCTTTTTTCTGTTTCCATTGGCTGGTATCCTTTGAACATTTTCAGAAATATTTTAATTGCCATACTAGTACAGTAAAATTGTCGGAAAATACCCCGTTACCTTAAAAAAATTGGCCGCGACGATTCCTCTTGCCCAGTGGTTTAGGGTCATTAGACAAGTGTAAAACCAAAAAGGCGTCACCCCACCCCTTGCCAAACAGCAGCCATCTTGATAACAATTGAATTTGTTTTTTCTCGCGATCCATTGGTCGCACAGAAAAAGTTATTGAGCAAAAAATGTTGGAAATAAAATTCTACACATTTTTTATCGTTGCCGCGATACCGAGAGGTTGGTATTTCAAACGGTAGAGGGCAACAAGGTTACCAAAAATCTGTTTCCGCCATTCTAGCTCTGTGGGGGTGGTTTTTTCCGAAAATTGCGAATGTGAAAGTTGTGTTGCTTGAAAAAATATGCACGAATCTATTTTAATAATGGGATTTATTTAAATAGTCTCCGAGAGACAGCCCTTCAAAGTCCGCGCAGCTTGGGAAATGTACGATATATTCCGACGCAGCGAAGTTACCATTTCTCTGTTGCGAGATAAAATCGTCACGTCACTCAATGTGAATAAGTTTTCACAACCTACAGAAATTCTACACAGTTTTGGTCATTGCCGTAATACCGAGAAATTTGTATAGATAAAAGAAATGAAAATGATGGGAAAGGAGTATATGAGCCTAGAATGATATCATTTGACTCAGATTTGTAAAGCTCTTAAATTTGCTGGTATAACATTTATTATATAATATGATAATTGCAATTGTCTGTAAATTTTGCCACAGGAATGACCAAAATTCAAAATATTGACAATTGCTTTACCACTTGCTACATGCTACGGTGAACGAAATTATATTTTGATCGTTTGGTACAAATGAAATGAATCGGTAATTTATTTTATTCAATTTTGACAGTTTAAAGTGACATTATTAACTCCGTAACCTGCATAAACAGTCTATGATTCACAAGTGAAATAAAAGTGTTTTAATTCACCAGAGAATTAAAAAAGTCTAATTCACTAGAGAATTAAAAAGGTTTCAATGAAGAACAACATATTTTTATTATCTACAAATATTTACATTCAATTATTCTTTCTCTTTGTAGTGTGTAATATATAATTAGTAAAATTTAGATCAAATCGACGATTAATGAGCAAATTTATATCTTAGTTTGAATATTTTTAAAATTTTTATTCATAATTTCGTCAAAATTTAATAAAAACATATATACACCACGTGAATTAAACATTTATTAACTCAAAGATATGATCTCACTCGCACTACTTACTCGTGAGCTCAACATCTTTTCGTGAATAAACATATGTTTATTCACTTGGTGTATAATATTTATTAAAGTTAGTGTTTCCCGACTACTTTTTGTAATTTGTTATTGTTAAATCTGTTATAATACTGCTAAAAACGTCTACAATTACCATGTAAGAATATTGACCAAGAAGATTTTCTTTTGTGAGTACAAAATAAAGATACCGGAAAATTTTTAACTGTGCCAAATAATTTGATTCTGGGCTAGTATATTGCAAGTAATTTCTTTTTGTCTACTCAGACACGTTTTCTTTTTTTGGAGCTGCTTCTTCGTCTTGGGTCGGAGCCTCGGACACAACCGGGTCATTATCGACCATGATAGAAATGTTGCTAAAACATTTATTGAAAAAAGAGCTCACAACTTGTTATAAACGCAATGTGAAAAATTCTTAGAAAAAATCCGTGAATACGATTGCGAGTGCTGTTTCGTGATTGTATTCTGATTAAAAATGGATAATAGTACTAGCGATAATGGTTTTTTTATGTTAACCAAATGGCAGACATGGCATCTCGTTAGTTATAATAAGTGCGGGATATAAATAATTAACATCTCTCCACTTCTCAGCGCTGCGCGGACTTTGAAGGGCTTTCACTCGGAGACACATCAATCACATTATTAAAAGAGATTCGTGTATATTTTTTCAAGCACTACAACTTTCACAATCGCAATTTTCGGAAAAAATCACCCCCACAGCGCTAGAATGGCGGAAACAGATTCTTGGTAACTTTGTCGCCCTCTACCGCTTTAAATACCAACTTCTCGGTATCCCGGCAAGGATAAAAAATGTGTAGAATTTTATTTCCAATATTTTTTGTTCAATAACTTTTTCTGTGCGACCAATGGAGCACGAGAAAAAGAAATCCAATTGTTATCAAGATGACGGCTGTTTGGCAAGGGGTGGGGTGACGCCTTTTTGGTTTTACACTTGTCTAATGACCCTAAACCACTGGGAAAGAGGAATCGCAGCGGCCAATTTTTTTAAGGTAAAACGACAATTTTACTGTACTATCTTCGTTTGCCATTGTTTTAACATAGCTTCGTCATCGCAAGCTGGATGATATCAACCACAAAGTCGCATTTAGAACAAAATTCTCCAGTATTCTTTATTTGCTTTGTTTCAAATACAACAACAACAAAATTTATGAAAAAAAATGGAGACATCTAATTATTTGCAAAAATTAGTAAACTGTGGATAATAATAATAATAGCTAGATCAATCTCACCAAGCTAAACTTCTTGTTCCATAACTACTATTTTCAAAATACCTGTGGACACAATAAGAAGAACGTTTATAAGCCGTTCACGATCTTTTTGGGTCAGGTGAGGCTATGGCCATCTAGTAATTTTGTTGGCAGAACCTCTGTTGCAACTAAATTCCCTCATGGAAATTGACACTTTTTGTGTTAGGTTAGGTTGTTTTCAGTTTAAGGTTTTATTTTCTGAATAGGTACATTGTTGCCGGATATTCTCTAGTCTCCACATCGACTCGCGTTCTTTTAAATTTGGCCTGTCCTTTTTAAATCGGAAGTAGCGTCGTTTAATGGAAATTTTTTATTGTAACAAAATTATTTTGGGCATTTTGACTTTCCCTTTGACGGAAATAAAAATTATTTTTACACATTTGATAAATTATTTATTTTCTTACGAATATTAAAATAATAAATCTGGCAATGTGGCGGCAAGAAAATGTCGAACAGACACTGACAGAAAAAAAAAGTTGCATCCGCTACATCATCGAATCAGTTAGTCCAACATGAAAAGAAAAAATCATAGCCAACTCTGTCCCAAAAAGGTCGTGAACGGTTTATACACAAGATCTATCTATTTACGTTAGTCCTAGTTCGTTTCTCTAGCTGAATCAAGTATCACCTTCAATGTTATTGTGACGTTATCCTGGCGCAAATTTAATTACGAAAAGCAATTAATGCATTTTATATTTGCACCTAGCTAATTTCCTGTCACATTTGCTGTTTCGAAGCTTACTTTGTATCAAACATTCCGTCAGTAAACAACGTTCCGATAACCTCAAAAGTCAAGAAGCATTCCTGTGTAAAAATGTTGATAACGCTGCAGTCCAGCTCTGCTAACCTCATGAATTCATTCTCCCACTCAATGACAACCTACAAGATAACACCGAGTATAAATACAAGCAGTTTCGCCATTAAACGCTTTTACCGAGCTCCGTGGCTTAGTGCGTAGCACGTCCACTTACCATTCGAAAGGTCGTGGGTTCGATTCCTGCGGCCGCCTGCCTTGATTCAGGTTTTTAGGTGGTTTTCCTGAGTCAACCTTCTCTGAGGCGAATGCCGAGGCAGTATTTCTCCACCTTTCCTGACCTTTCTTCCAATCGCCACCCCTCCTTTCTTTCACCCATCCCGAGTTTCCCGTTCTTGGCTGAAGAGGGACGGAAGGTCCCTATAGCAGCCCGCCCCCAGTTGCGGGAATTGAAATAACCTTTACCTTTGTCCTTTTTTCCATTAAACTTAACTTAGATTCCAAGCTTCGAAACAGAACCTTACCCGGCCTGAGTGCCTCCAGCTCGCTGGAAGGCGAACTCACGCCCTCGGAAACCGCCGGCGTTCCTGCTGTTAGGCACTTATTTTCCAAGCTCCGGATCACCCTATTCTTATCTGTCAAATTTAAAACCTGCGAAAAACTTCGTTAGACAGCCCTCTGTCACGAGTTTTCAACCCCGGGGTGCATTGTCAAAGCTGGACGCAAAACAAATATTGTCCACCAATACAATGCCCGGATCTTGGAATTGTATCGCGAAAATAACAGGAGAATCGAGCTTCAGAAAGCCACCTACCCTATAAAAAACGGTTCCTTGCAAAAGCCCGTTAGAAATTTATATTTTACCCAGGGGTTGATTTTAAACGCTTTAAAATTGCAACGAAAGGCCATGTTTATAACCTAAATGTCAAATAATACAGTTTGTTCACAGACGCGGTCGATAAAGTAGACAACGACGTCCTCGAAGATTGCAGTTCCAAACTCCGCAAACCAGGAACGGACGACCGGAATCCGTTTATTGTAAATCAATTGTATAGAGTTTACAAATTTAGTTTATGTATTTGTATTTGTATTTATTTTATAAAGAATGAATGAAATTACATCAAAACATATATACAAAAACTAACAATACATCATCACATTCCAATAATAAAACAATCATAAAGAATGTATAATTAAATACAGCAATGTCGATAATGTAAGCGCAGAAACACTAACAGAAAAATAAAATAAAACAGATATGCCAATTCAATGGAAGAAATAAAAACAGAATAATAAGGGAAAGATATAGATAATAAATAATACAACAAAAGGTTCCCACCTAAGCATAATGCTTGTGCGCAGGAACTTGTTGATGTTTGTAATATGACGAGTGCTTTCTGTTCAATTTGATTATTATTAATAAATCAGTTTACCTGTTTAGCTGTTGATATTTATTGAATCGAAAATCATTAATTACAGATTTTTATTACATAACACGCCCATGACATGATTGTGACGATAATATTTTTTGTAAAAATCCTGCATGAATTATATGTATACAGTTTACACGGTATAATTCTGTATTTTCTGTTAAACGTTTCCAATGCTCATGGTGGGCTTTTCTGCAGATATATTTGTTCGATTTCGTCTTATGTTTACTTGTCCATTATTTTAATGGTTTTTTTTGTAGAAGTTACTGTAAAAGCCATAATTTTGGTATATTTTACAATATACCAGTAAATCCTAACATTTAACGCTACGATATTTCTGAAGCCTTCCAGTAATGCACTTTAAGAAGTGCTTGAGTGAATATAATTTGTGTTGACTAGGAGAACCTGATTAATATGTTTGGTAGGTACTCAAAAATTTCAAGTTTTATTATCAGTAACTTGAAGATGCTTAGAATTGGAATGACTCTTTGTGGACAATAAGGCCAGACCAAACCTCTTTTTTTAGAACAACTGTTTACTACGTTAACTCGCAAAGAAATGAACACAGTGGTGGTTAAAACTGTATTGAATTACTAGCATACAAATGTTGTATTTACACACTGCACTAAAATTCAATGTCTAACCGTAAAAATTAACCCAAAATACGTAAGTTTGACGCAGAAGCAGAAGAAACGGCATATAGAGACTGCAGCACGAACTCATGTATAGGTTAGTTGTTTGATAAGCTGGACTATTACAACTGCGTTTGTATCGCCATATTAGATAACCGATTACGATTCTGCTGAGGGTGTACAGGGTGCTCACGGTTGCTGCGGTTTAATGTCTAAGCGTGAATGTGCAATTTTGCATTTTGTTATGTACTTCAGCACGACCCATCAATCGGGCTTTATTAAAAATTAAGTGTACACATTAAACTATATTTACTATTGTAAACAGAATCACGCGATCACAGCACTACTTAGTGACATGGATTAAGAAATGCTGCATATAATTTTAACTCGGCCGCAGAAATTACAAAATCTAAACCAATTATGTTATACATTGCTCTTAAAATTAACTCAAAATACGTATGTCCTACACGCAGTTCAAACACGATAAAAACTAAAACTACGATCTACAAACATTTGAGCTTTCACAGTAATATATTTAGTCTATAGACATCATTCTTATTAGGTACCTACAAATTCCTTAGTTTTGAAAGACCGCATCCTTTCTTTTCTTCTTTCCTTGGGTCTTCCAGTTTGCATTATTCTTCTATATCGTTGGTTATTGAAGTACGAGGTATTAAATTTTCATTTTTCTTCTACATGCTTCTTAGAGGACGTCATGTTATTGATAAAGATCTCTCTTTTCAATCCATCGTTTAGAAGACCGGTCTACTTTTCTCTTGGCTCTGGGTTTTATATCGTGGATTTGTAACGTGCTTGACCTGGATCGCCAGAATGATCTTAAAGTAGCATTTCAATATACAGTCGACTTAGATATCTGTGTTTCATGTTGTTTGCCGTTAAAGGTTGGTAATTAATTAAGTGCGCTATTATAACTTTTAAACTCGCGCCAATGTGTATTGTGTATTTAGCGCCAAAATGGCGGCACTGCCATGTACAATTGGCATAATCAACCGGGTTTAGCAAAGAATTCGTGTTTAAATTGGGAGCTCAACAGAGAAGCTGTAGTATTGCTCTGTACAAGTAAAGTTGCTCCTTTCGCTTGCATAAGTAAACGCCCAGTGTCCAGCGCCAGTTAAACGCGAAGTTACTGAATTCCTTGGAAAGTACAAGCAAACAAAAACTTCAAAATAGTGACCAGTGAATTGTATAGAGGTACTGACGTTTTGGTGTTTAGTGCTCACTATGACTAAACATTGGCATAGCAAAGCAACCTGTTGCGCGTAGTTAGACATTATTATTCGTTGTATAAACGGATAGTAGAAACAATATTTTTGGCAGTTGACTTAATATGATGTACATATCACTGCGGGATAGGAATAGCCTGTCGGTTCATGGTCTAGTATTTAACGCTAATCATATTTAGCATTTTTTTTTCAGGCAATATATGTTTGTTGGTCATTTGTGTGCGTGTAAACAAATTGTCTTTTTTGGAGCAAACCTTACAGCTGAGCATTTTAAAAGGCGCTTCTCTTATCTACTACTGTGGCAAATAGAGTAAGATATATATCATTGCTAGAGCAAAATAAATGTATAAAAGTGTAGGGGTTACAAACCACCGCGTTATAATTTGGCGCCCAAACAAAGGGACTTCTAAAAGACCTGTTACAGTCGGAGTCCAACGTGGGGCTTCTTAAAACTACAACTTTATCCAATCCAAGTTCAATACAATTTAAATAACAAAATTAACAAATTTTATGGGAATAATAGAATTGACCAGAACACGTCCATGGAGAAACTGGAATTATTAATCTAAAATAAAGTAGAAGTATATAGCCAATTATATGATTACCAAACGGAATTAAGAGTAATGAGGTATAGTAAACAACAATGGAGTGATTTTCAAGGGTTTAAAAACAATTTTCTTGATTTTAATTGAAGTTGCCACACAAATCCATTATCAATTGTCCAAATTAGCAGTCAATTTAATGGAAGGAATTATTATAAACGCGTTACAATTCATTTTGGCTCACACTTAAAATTCAGTTACTATATTTAGGTTTGGTTTAGTAGGAGTTAAATTTATAATCAAAATGGACCGACTATATTTAATTCACATCATAAAAACAAGATTTAATAATAGCAAAATATACCGATGCATATTATTATTACAAGAATACAATTTTAAAATTAAATACGTACGTTGTAGGGAGAATACAGTTGTTGATTATCATGATCATGATTTAAACCTCAACACTTTGCTTCATGACCTAGCTTTCTCAGAAATTTATATAGTTAAAAGGGTTTTAAGTTACATTTTGATAAGTTTTGAGGTTATACTTACATTTAATACATTTTAGTTATGAAACATTATTTTTGTGGTTACATTTTTCTTTGATTAAGGAAACATTGAAATTGTTACTAATGTGAATACGTATACGGGAACGTCTTTTTCTATTCAAAATTGTAAGACACAATTGTAGCCATGATAAATTTAAGAAAATTTTATTTTAATATTTTAACATTACCTATATTAAAACATTAATTGTTTCTAAATTTTGCTTAGGCAGAAAAATTTCATTAGTCATGTACATCAAAAAAAGTTTTTAGTTGCTTAATTGCACAAAATTTTAAACAATTAACTTTTTCTACAGCCGTCAAAACAACGTGACATTTATGCATCGCTATAGATACCCGAAGCTTAACTTCTTTTAACACGTGAAAATAGTATATTAAAGTATGAGTGGATAACAAGGTCTTTAAAACACGCGCGAGTTTTAAAGACCAGTTATCCACGAATACTTTACGCTATTTTTTATTATACCTACAATACTGGAAATAAATTACGCACTAAAAACTTAGAAATAATTTTTGTCGTGATAAATCGATAGGGCATAATAATATTGCTACTATAGTTACGAGAATGATTTACGTTTTTGTGGCGGCCACGTCCGCGGTTGCATTCAGTCGTTTGCTTGACAACCTTTAAAGCTCGGCGAGCTTTAATAGCCTGTTTTCGCACGCTCAGGCGTGCTTTAAACGGCGATTCTGATGCAGGTATAATAAAAAAATATTATTGTTGGCGTTGGCAGTCCATGTTTATATGGCCAAACGTTAAAACGAATGTCGTCTTTGAATAAATATTAGGGAATTAAATAAACTCATACAAAATAATTAAAATTTTACATTATTTAGAATACTCCTACCTATTTTCAAAATAAAATGAGGAGCATATTATGTACATATATTATAACTTTAGGTGCATATACTCAATAAAATATATGCATATATATGCGCATATTTTCGTACATTTGAGTGCATATAATTATCAGCTTTAATCATAACAATAAAACATAATATTTCCTTTATATTTGGGATATTCCAAAAGCAAATAAGTACTTATTTGTCCCTATTTTCAGAAAGTTGTAGGTTTGTCTAATATAGTGCTTTTAGATATCAGCGAACGGAGGATATAAGATGGGGAATAAAGAAATAAAAATAGTGTGCTACGCCTAGTGATGTGGGTCGGGTAAATACCCAGTGGGTACGGTATTTATAAATGGGTATTTACCTGGGTATTTACCCCTGCCTCGGGTAAATACCTAAACACTGGGTATTTATCAAATGTGTAATATTTAGAAAGCTAAGCTAAACTTTTACTCACATCATAATGTTATCTTAATAAATAAACTACATATAAATGCACTGGAATATTTTATGTAAAATAACAATTTAAATGTAACATTGAATAAGCATTCACCCAGGTAAATTACTCATTTATCGGGAAAGAACATTGGCTGCCGAAGTTTGTGGAAATAAACAGTTAGACGCAATAAATTGCGCCTGTTAGAGATTACAAAAAACATTGTGACGACTCCATTTTTAAAAAATGAACATAACATTAATTTGAAAAAATAATCCTTATAATTATTAACATTAATATATACTGATAGACATATTACGAAACAATCTTAATAAGGCAAAAAATATCACAAAATAATATAAACAACGCTGTATGCAACAGCAATAAGATAGCATGAGCAAAAACACATAATACTTGAATAAGAGATAACCGTAAAAAAAGTTATTTTAGTAGGCATATTTTGTTGACATATGCCATAATTAAAATGAACATCAAGTTTACTCAAATATTTGTTTGTATGTTCATCTCTTTCTTATTCAATCATTGAATTCTGTTTCTTCTTCATGCTATCTCATTGCTGTTGTATACAGGTTGCCTAAAATTATATGGAACATGGCAATTCCATGAGTTGGAAAAGATTCAAATACTAATTACCATAAGAGTAACCGAAATAGAAAATGCAATAATTACTTTGGTAGCTAGGCAACAAGTAGGTATAATAGCTACTTGTTGCCTAGCTACCAAAGTATTTATTGCATTTTCCATTTCGGTTACTCTTATGGTAATTAGTATTTGAATCTTTTCCAACTCATGGAATTGCCATGTTCCGTACAATTTTAGGCAAAACCTGTATAATTATGTCCCCATCTGTATTTTGGGCAGTAAATGTTCTCAGTTCAGCTATTTTCTTAAACATTTTTATAAATTCGAATAGAGTACCTTCAGTTATGAATCAATTATACTCATTAGATAGATACATTAGATTATAATATTTGTAAATGAGTCTATAAATATCCGCTTAAATACCCATTTTGGGTATTTACCCGGATAAATACCCCAGGTATTTACCCCTAAAAATAAATACCCGGGTAATTTACATCACTAGCTACGCCGATTATGCCGCGCTCCTGGCAGAAAATGAAAATGACTTGCAACGACTATTGTTTAGGTTCAAAACAGCAGCGGAAGAATTTAACATGAGAGTATCAACAGAAAAAACAAAATCATTGACTATCTCGAAAGAACCTCTTCGATGTAACTTGGCCGTTGATAATAATATGATTGAACAAGTTATGAACTTTAACTACCTAGGTGTACACACATCTAGCATGAGAAACCTAAACGAGGAAGTTCGCAATCAAGCAATGAAAGCGGCTGCGATATCAGGCTACCTACGAGACGTGATATGGACAAATAAGCACATGTCGGTTGAAAGTAAAGTACAGATCTATAAAACCTGCGTCAGACCCATCTTAACTTATACCGCCGAAACCAGAGCTAAAACAGCCAAGAAGAAGAAGAAGAAATCAGCAAATTCCAGGAATTTAGTTTTTGGAAACTGTCCCAGTGACATTTCCACTAATTCAATTTACAGCATTGTAACAATAATTATTATCATTTAATACTGAACAGAAAAATCTGGTGTGATACACTCACACAACTTCCTTTTACAGTGATCTTATAATTAGTCAAAAATTTGATTTTAAATTTTTAAGCATTGGTCAAAAATTTTCAAAAATTACAAATTGTACAAAAACGGTGCAAAATAGAGCGTTAGGTAAAGAGACAAATTTCCTCTATAATTTTAAGCTGAATTCAAAAATGTAATAATATACCGGGTCTTCTATTTAAAATAGGAGTTAATAATTTTTTTTTTTAAAAACAAAAGAAACCCATTTTAGAGGTGTTCAACTGGAAAATCACCTATCTCACATCAATACACATTAAAAATGTAATACAAATGAGAAGTTTGAAAAAAATCGTTATAACCGTTTTTGAATAAATCGAAAAAAAACTGAAAAATCACAAGAGTAAACACCTACTTCCAGTTATGCGATTTTCTTCAAAAGCTTGCTGTCGCATCTACACAGTACACAAAACTTATATATAAAGTTTCAACCCCATACCTCTTTTTGTTTTTGAGATATTCTGTTCACAGACAGACACTCACACAGACACACACACACACACAGACAGACCCTCACACAGACACACACACACACACAGACAGACCAATAAAAAAATATATGTTTTTTGGGTTCAGGAGACTCTGAAACGTGAAGATCTGTTGAAAACTCAATTTCGAATTTTTGGGGTGAATCCAATACTTCCTTTATTGTAAAAGGAAGTAAAAAAGAAGACACTATTCAATTCAGCAGTATCGGCTGTATCCAATATGTAGGAAAGTGGCCTGAAGGCTATCCAAAAATTTCCAATCTCTAGCGTGCTTTTAAAACTTTCTTTAGTGCAACAAAAGTTATTAGATTCGTCCTACATTTTAAATGCGGCATATGCCGCGGGCTTCAGCTAGTTTTATATAAAACACAAACGCTTCGTCAATATTCGGCAATCGCCGTCGTTGTTGTTTAATTTCCCCGTATAGTTTTTGTTTATTTGCGCCATGACATTTCTACAATATAACCTAAATAATAAATTATATTACCGAATTTATGAGTAGTTGGAGAAAAAATAGTATGTTTCATTCGCACAAAAATACGTTTTCAGGACGCGTCTTACTTATCTCGAAATCATGCATTTTTTGTATTAATGAAACAAATAACTATATTACTCAAATCTGACCTATACTAATTCGTAAGACACCCATTACCTATTTATCAAGATATCGGTAGAATGTCATAGGTTCAAAGGACCAAAGTTTGTAATAATAACAATTACTTACTGGGCGCCAAACTCTTTAAAACATATACATGTGTAACTTTCAAATACTACGATATAGCCCCTCGAACTGTTGGTTAACACAATAAGCAAATGTACAAAATGTAACCTCAATAATTTAATGTAGAATGCCAAAGCACATGTATAACAACAATTATATAAATTATGTCCCTATAGTAAATATTAATATTCATAACAAATTAAGATTATCTAATTATAATTGTAATACGTCAAATTCTGAATAAACATAACTTTATGTGAGAATTCCCATATATAGTTTTAAATATGTGCTAATACTTTTTCACATCATTATATTTATTTTAAAATCTAAATGTCAACTGTTAAAATATTTAACAAAAGTTCAATTGCCTTGTAGAAATAAATCTTGCTCATGCAGAAGTATACAACGACCAACTGAATTTGTTGTACAAGAATGTGCAGCGATGACCAAATCGATTTCAATCCCAGCAATGACAGATCAAACCGAATTCCAATGTAGTTCAATTGCATCAAATGGCTCACGAGGAAATACTACATCTAGTGTATTAAACTGCCATAAAAAAGCCTCTTGTATTACACGGCCGTAAAAACGCTGTAGAGACATATATGTTATAGAATCTTAACCAAGATGTGCAAATTTTCTTACTCTAAAGATGCCATTCGACTATTTTGTGATATTAAACACTATATGCCCTACAGCAGAATCTCTAAAAATTCGTAAAAGACAACAAAATGGGGTCTCGGCCCTTTAGCAAGTATTTTACTAAAAATAGCATTTTTGTACACAAATCTTTACCTTTGTTATATTTCAATTCTGCATCTCCTTTGTTTCACTATAGAAGCGGCATAAGTTACCAACTTCCTTAAAATCCCCTAACATTCGTAAATATTAAACAGAAGGATCATCAAACCGACAAGTTTAAAATATACTAGTCGTTTACAATGGTTGCCTAATGACAAAGCAAAAAATTTCTATTATCTATTTTCAAACGTAACAAATGTATTAACTGTAATTATAACCTCAAAACTCAAATGTAACTTAAAACCTTTAAAGAAACCATGTAAACTTCCCAGGAAGCTATCTCGTGTAGCGAAACGTTAAGGTTTAAAAATATTAAGATAATTGTTATCAGATATTAAAAACTAGTGTATTTTAACTTTTGGCTGCAACATTTTTTTCGCAAGAAAACCATATATACAGCAAGTTATAAAGTATTTCAGAATGATAATGGAAAATAAAAGACACACTACTAATAATCAATCGA
Source organism: Agriotes lineatus (assembly GCA_940337035.1). Classification (NCBI taxonomy): domain Eukaryota; kingdom Metazoa; phylum Arthropoda; class Insecta; order Coleoptera; family Elateridae; genus Agriotes; species Agriotes lineatus. The sequence continues at coordinate 53,042 of CALNHX010008904.1, forward strand.
AGAGACAAGCTATACCTAAGTGTTATAATAATAATACTAAATACAGTCTTATAAACAGTAGATACTTATTTATTATGTGATGATCATCAATTCCAAATAAGCCAGCATACATAGCATTTTGTATACTAATGTTAAATTATTACATGATGTTCCCGTTCTTCTTTTTCTAGTTGCCTGGTTCTATTTGCACCCTTACCTTACCTCAAACCTTGCTGTAAGCTTCGCAACATTTAGATTAGCTACATACTGGCATATAATCTTACCAATTATTGTCCCGTTCAGTTGTCATATACCATTTTCAAGTTGCATTTCTTTTTCTTATCGTCACCAACCCCTTAACCCCTAATTCGAATAATCTCTATGCTTCCGCCTGCAATTCAGTATCGCCTGACCACCACCTTCTATTCTTATTTTTCTTAGATTATTACCTGTTTTTGTGGGCAACCTTCAGCCTTGAAGAAGGCACCTTAGAGGAAGATTTTCCGTATAAACAGTAATAAAGTACCTTCTCAAGCTTTGATTTCTGTCTGAGTTTCTGGCTTGAATTCTGTTTTCCACTGTTGGAGTTTCCACCCTATCCACATAGCAGTGGTTGTAAATACTGCTTTAAGATTGTAACTTTATATTTAGACTCCATCCTATTTCGAAACCGTTGATCGATTATCTGACTTTCAGGTAAATCGGGGTTCTTGGAGATCGACCCCTTGCGGAATTAATTACTTCGAATGTTTATTTAGGTCTACTGTCATGCCAGTTGTCGTTAAGTCTGAGCACTAGAATAACCTCATCGCCAGGAAATATGCACTTGTAGGTTATTGATGTTCGCTTAGCTAAATTGCTAAGGTGACAATATTATTTTGCAACCAAACAGAATTTGTCATGTAAAATATCAAAAGAATTTAACTTCACTTGTTCAAAGCAGATTTCTTTATTTTGTCAATCCCTCTTGAATTGTTTTTAAATATCAATAACTACGTGAGAATTATAAACAGTGTAGAGCTTGGCATATCCATAACCAGACGAAGCAACTTCTAGCTTAGAATTTTCACTTAATAGCGTAACGGTTAACATAATTGTAGTTTAGAATGCTAGAAGATAAACGTCTGGATACCATATATAGGCCAGTTGCTGGGGATTAAAAAGTAACACAACTTGGAAATAATTCATGATAAAGGTTTTATCGCTTTAATTACTTAAGTTATCTCTCATTATTACTACCCTAAGTTTTCCTCCTCCGCGGAGGTCATCGTCGGCTCCTAGAAGCAAAAACGTGACCTAAAATTGGGCGTTTTCCGATTTTTCAACGATAACTCAGAGAAAACATAGTAAATCTTAAAATTGGTTTATATAAACGTTGTAGAGCGTTAAATTATGCGTAAAATGAGTACCAATATGATATTTTTTTTTCCAGCTATACCTGTACGGGCTTTTGTGAAAGTAGCACTATTTTAGTAGAGAGGCCAAACTAAATTAACTCGTCAAATAACGATTTTAGTGGGAACGAGTAGCTTTATACGGACACTTATTCGGTGGTGTTTCCTGAGTATGAAACATCATGTTGTCGCTTTCCCAGCTTGTGGAGGGAAGAGCTATGACGTCACAAATATGGCCATTCTTGGTTCCAGGTTTTAGTACAGTAAAACTAGGGTTTAACCCAGGACCGCCGCTAGGGTGTTAGCCGCCTGTGTGCCAAACAATTTTCGCCGCCCCTTCCCCCTCGTAAAGTAAAAAATAAAGAGCTTTGGAATTGATATTATTTTATGTAAATTTTAACTTTTTTGCAAAGAACGCACTTTCTAACAAACTTGTTTTAAAAATCAATTTTTGCTTTTGTAAAACTTAAAAAGTAAATGGGTGGTGTGAATAAAAAGTCTTAGTCGATCTACACGGCACACCGCACACGCAAAACCGGCAAAACTATCCGATCGGAAAGGGCTGTTATACTAAAATTAAAAATCATTACATGGCACGCGTAGAAATAAACAAACCCATAGCCCATAGCAAGTATTCTCGGGTAGGTACTTCTCGTGCTCTAAAAAGCCCAATTATTAGATTGGTCCACTGTAATGTTTTTCAAGGAACAAGGAACAGTCATAATATCAGTGCTTTGCCGACGCAGCGTCTGTCACCGACAGTGTTGCCAGACTGACCTTTGTAAATGTAATACGACTCAAGTGTTTCTTTGCTTGTGTTATGATATTTTTATGGGTTTTATTAAGGCCGGGATACAAGATACAGTACAAACTTCGTAAAGAAATACTTTCGGTTTATTTTCGTCTTAGAATATTAGAGATTTTCGTTTTTAAAGCTTGATGGGTTTATTTATTTGGAAGACTACACTTTACTATTGTTTTTGCATTAGGATCGGCGGCGGCCGCCCCTTTAAATCGGCCGCCTGCGTGTTTTGAA
>CALNHX010008905.1:0-55438 GCA_940337035.1 Agriotes lineatus
AAAAACAGCTAGCATATATCACATTTCTTGTTCTTGCGGCTCGAGTTACATTGGACAGACTGGTTGTTACGAGCTAAAAGTCATTTAAAAGTATTACATATTTAACTGCCCTATTTTCAGTAAATCTAAATATTACCCGCTATTACAAGCTTCGAATTTTCAGGAATCTATATGCTTAATTAATTTGCGTTAGGCTAGGCCTCTCTTGTTGCATCGGTGTTAGTCTGGTTGCATATTCAAGGCTCCCCCCAGTTTTCAAATTTGGGTTTTCGTATTAGTCTTTTTGGTCATTCACCATGTTGTATTGCTGCAGAATAGGTGCCTTTGTGAGATTTCGTTTTGAAACGAGCCTTAATGGTATTATTTCGCAGGCATCTGGCCTGGAAATCTTTTGTGTTGCGTTTTCGGCCTCCCGGTGTTGACGATGCAGTCCCCGGGGAGGTTATTTTTGCGATTTCTTAAGCCTCAAGCTTAGCTTGGATTTTACCTCGGCAAGCACATCTTTTCCTTTGGCGAAGTGGAACCTGGAACACCTAGGGATATGTTTGCTTAATGATGTTAACTTAGATTCTATGGTATGATACTCTTTTAGCTCCATTTTTACGACCTCCATTTTTGCGATGTCCACTTGTACAGCGTCCTCTTTCGTGGCCCCCTTGTGACCCCTTATCATCGGGCGAAGATGGCCCCAGCTGCCGCCTGAATTTGGCGAGCACGAAGCTCCTCGCCTACGTTTAGCAAAGGTAGAAGCCCGGCGTAGCCTCCTTCATCGTCACAATTATCTGCAGGTGGTGAACTCTGCATAAACCTTGGTTAAGCACGCACCGCTGCTTAGCGGATCCTCCGTATGTGTTTGCTGCAGCCTGGAGAATTACAAGGTCGGTTGTATTTATCCCGTTGTGGGCCACTTGAAATTTGGGATCCGTTCTTAATATGTTTTGTGACTGTGCTACTTCGTATCCGGCAATAGATTGAGTACTTGTAATTTGTATTTTATGCGCATTTCTCACCTTTTGTGGCAAATTAAGTGTTTCTTTTTAATAAATCCATTGTGGTAGTTAAGATGCATTAGCTTTTTAGGTTTACGGACGGCTGGGCTTCACGCCCCGTTCGAGTGTTAGCATTATAGAATTTTGTACGGCATTTGCATGATAAACTTTGATCCATTCTCGAACGTCACGTAACGTTGGTGACATGTCTTTAGATTGAATCCTGCCTCAAGATAGGCTCGCAATTGCAAGTAGCTACGTGCATTATTAGCTGCGACACTTTAATGAAGTTTTGAAAACTTACTTTAGTCATATTCGGTTCGTAAAGCGCTATATTAGGAGACAATATTTTGGATTCCCTGTAGCGTTATTGCATATTAAAGCTAACATTAAGTTTGGTCTTGCATAGTGGGAATTTGGTCGAATTCAACTAATTAATCCAAACCTCAATCTGTAATATATGTGTCATAGCCATGAAGCTATCGACCGCTTTCTCTTAGTAGTGCATTTGGCCATGTCAAACATCAATTTGTAATTCTGTTACACATTTTCGCTTACAATAATTTACGTAGACCTATTTAACTGAAATTACGCCTGCATGTCTAGTACGCCCTTATGATTATTGAAATTATGTACCGTTCTCTTGGTGAAATTTAATAAGTCGCTTAATTATGGTGATGTAATCTCCCTATTGAGATATTGTGCTGATTTACTGTGATATGAATTTGTGATATGCCGATTTGGTTTGCCGTATAATATGCTTGTGTGCACGTTAATTTTGTTTGTATTTTCTGTTTGCTGCAATTATACTGCCTTGACATCTTTGCCTGCGTATCTGTTTTGTGCCTTTGCCGTTACCTTTTATTTTCAGGTTTGGTTAGTAGCGCCTTCTGTAGTGTACCTTTTGATTAGCAAAGTGCTGGGTACTTGCTACTTGGCGCCCATACTTTATTTTATAGCTGAAGCTTTTGAGTCTTTTGTTTTACCCACGACCAGCTCCGGCTGAGTATTCGGTTGCCTTTGCTTACTTCTTTTACAGTCGCCGTAACAGTAACATGGTCGTTCCGTTGATCTAAGAATTCAAGAACATAAAGGCGATTGCAAACACAACCGCATCACAAAATCAGTCGTAGATAAGCATACCTTTACAAATGAGCCCACCTTAGAATTCGAACAGGCCAGAGTACCTCATTATTTCCCAATTATAATAGGTGAAGCCATAAAAATAGAAAAATATCCAAATAATATAAAAACAGAAGATGGCTTTAGAGTAAAACTTGTATTCCTGTCATTCACGGTCTAAAGCGATAAATCAACGTTACGCAGATCTGCACGGCTGGCACAGAGAATTATAAATACATCCACGCCGTCCTCCAGCTCATAGAGCAACTTTGACTCTGATGATGCAAGTTGCAATGTCTTGAGAAACGTTAGCCTACATGGGCGCATAAACAGTAAAAAGGCCAAATATGCTAAGTATCCTTGTTCATAAGGTACACTAATAACACGCACCAAATCATGAGTGGCTTGTAAGAGTTTACGAGCCATGAAAGAACATAACCGTTAGACAAACTCTTGCTTGCTTGAGTTTACTGGTTTACTTGAATTTATTTTGTTAATAACTAACGATAGTGTTATAAAATATTTTTGTTTTTTTCTCTGCATTTGCTTATTGATTTATTCGCATGCTGCAGTTAAGTATTGCGCATATCAGAAACTTTCTTAAACGATAATATAGATGATGCCCACGTGCCCAGAATCTCTTTGCGACGTTAACAGAATTAATGATTGTTATATTGATTCTGTACAAGGTATTGAGGATCCTGATCCAAACATATTGAGACTGTATGCGAATGCGAAGCTTAGCATTGCTATTAAGTTTAAATTTTTGCTTGTAAATGATGAAGAAGTTATTATGTACTTAACTACGATAAAATCTAAAGCCATTGCTATTGACTCCATAAACATTTTAATGGTACAGCTATGCATTATACCATTTTTAACTCATATAATTAACTATTGTTTGTCAAACGGCATTTTTCCTGATGAGTGGAAAATAGCATGTGTTATTCCCCTAGCTAAAACTAGTAGACCAAAAGAGTTAAAAGATCTCAGGCCTATAAGTATACTGCTTGTGTTATCGAAGGTAATGGATTCTCAGATAAGATCTTACTTAGTCCTTAATCCACTTCTCTCAAACTTTCAATCTGGTTTTCGAGCTAGCTACAGCTGTGCTACTGCCCTAATTAATATAGTTGATGATATTATGTCTGCCACTTATAGTGGTCTTGCTACAGCCTTGGCTTTGCTTGATTTTTCTAAGGCTTTCGACACCATAAATCATGAGATTCTGCTTTCTATTTTAGATCATATTGGGCTTGATGAATCAGCTCTCCGTTTAATGTCGAGTTATTTACAGGGCCGTCAGCAACGTGTAGTCTTACATAATAACAAGTCCGATATGCGAAATATTAAGCATGGAGTACCGCAAGGGTCTTTCCTTGTTCCTCTCTTATGTGTAATCTACTCATCTAATTTATGTAGTTCTCTAAAATATTGTAAATATCATCAATATGCTGACGACACGCAAATTTATACTTCTTTTAGTCAACAGAACTATATCCAAGCATGTGCTCATATAAATCAAGATCTGAACAACTTGGTTGCACTTGCTGCTTCACATTCTCTTAATATTAACCCTTCAAAATCTGTATTTATTATTTTTAGAAAATCTGTTGTAAGAAATGCATTGATACCAGATTTTCATATTAAAATCAATGATGTACTCATATCATGCATAGATTCAGCTCGAAATCTGGGAGTAATTTTTGACTATGCCCTTCGGTTTAGAGAGCATGTACGGTACGGTACGGTAACCTCAAACTGTTATATAACAATCGACATGTTCTAAACAAAAATGTCAAGATTAGTTTGTGCGATTCCTTAGTGTTTTCAATTTTTAATTACTGTGACGTTCTTTATGGTCCTTGTCTCGACTATGAGACATCAAGAAGAATACAAGTTGTGCAGAATGCCTGCTTACGTTTCATTTATGGAATTAGACAACGAGAACACATTTCGCACAAATTAAAGGAGACGAAATGGCTTAACATGGAAAAGCGACGCATACTGCATAGCTCTGTGCTGTACCATAAAATTATTACTGATAATAGCCCACCTTATCTGCCACATCAAATTAAATATCGTACAGATGCATAATTTGAATCTGATACATAGCGGTTTAATAACACCTCCATTTCGACGTACTGCATATTTTAAGCGGTCTTTTTCTTATAATATATACACATTGTATAATACTTTACCTGCTAATTTTAAAGCACTTTCCTTACGAGTATCTTCCTTTAAACGCCATATGACTCAGTGGTTATTTCAATAAATTTAAAAAAAAACATTGTTTCACTGTCACGAGGGCTCCAATATTACATTTTAATAGTCGTCAAAATTAGAATATTATCACCAATGCATTGGGTATTACTATTGTTATTCTGTTTTGCGCACTGTGCTCAACTGCAGTTTATGAGTTTGTATTTATGTGAATATAACTTGAATTTTTTATTTTTTGTGATTATGTTTGATATGTTGAATCACGGTGGTGGGTTAGAGCAGGGGTATTCCTTTTGGAGGACCATCTGATCACTATCGTATTTCCTGTAATAATAATTATTTATTTATTTATTTCTGTTGCTTTATGTACACAAACACACACCGATTATTGGAAATAAACATTATTATTATTATTATTATTATTATTAAGGTGTCAGCTACATTAAGCCAACTAATGCTCAATGTTTATCTACAAAGACGAAGCGGTCTAAGCCGAAATTTAATTCTAATATTGACAATTCGAGTAACCGCGAAATCCTCAAACATTACACATAAGTACATTTTTATCACACGTTGAATTATTGGTATGCTATTTGCATTTTGCATTTTAATGATCATTTCCTTGAATATTTGTTCCAATATTTAGTGTTACATGTTCTTTATATTTAACATTGTGTAATGTCGATCGTATCTTTTGGGTCCCATTTTTTTTAACGGTAATGCCTGAGCTATGTGGAAATCAATTCCTCAATTAAAGCAAAAATAGAAAAGGTGTTATTTTTTAAATGTGCTTACTCTGTATATATTTGACCGAAATTTTGTCAGTTTTATGCCAGGTAGACATATAATCCACATGTACAATATCGTCTTTCTAAAACAAACAGTTTTTGAGCTATACCGCCAACAGGTAGACAGACAGACAGGCACGCATTCAGATAGGCAGGCAGACCACCAGATGGAACTGAGAAAACCTGTTTTTTATTTGCAATACTTCCTTCCTCTTTTAGCCGAGCGAAATAAAAATTAAAGGAAGTGGTTTCATAAAATCGTATCAATAGTACAAAGATATTCGAGTAAAATTCGTAGGCTGTTGTAGGCAACCCAATTGGCATCTGCAAAGATATTCTACGTATTTTGTTAAAAACTTCGTAGCAGGAAATATAAAAGAAATGCATAACGACGCAGATGGTCAAGATAATCCTCCCCGAATAACTGTTGAATTACAATGAAGTACGTTGGTAATTACTTATAGCATACATATGCAGACATTTAGTTGGTTATTGCAAATGGATTATGGAGTTTTGCAATTTATTATAAATATTCCGTGTCTTTTAGAAGGCACTACGTTTTCTCTTCGTATTATTATGTTATTAAGAAAAATATATAAGGATGTAAAATGATGAATCTACTCACAATTTCACAAAGATCGGTTTACTTCAAACTAATAAGTTACTTTTTACATTAAATTGGGATTTCATCAACATACTCGATATTTGTAAACTTTGCATAGGTGTATTAATTTTATATTATAAAAAAACTTAATATCATTTTGACGTATTTTAAACAAAAATTGTACTTACCCAAGGGAACAATAGTTTTTTAGGCCATACAATCTAAGCACATAAGTGTAAAATATCTTTTAGGTGTGAAGTTCTTAGAAGATATACCTAAAACATCCTGTACAAAAATATAAAAAATCTAGTGTGATACACTCACACAACTTCCTTTTACAGTGATCTTATAATTAGTAAAAAAAATTATTTTTAATTTTTAAGCATTTCTCAAAAATTTTTAAAAATTACAAATTCTACAAAAACGGTACAAAATAGAGCATTAGTTGAAGAGACAAATTTTAAGCTGAATTAAAAAATATAAATAATACACCGGGTGTTCTGTTTAAAATAGGAGTTAATAAAAAAATAGAAAAAGCAAAAGAAACCCATTTTGGAAGTATTGAACTGGAAAATTATCTACATCAATACACATTAAAAATGCAATAAAAATGTAAAGTTTGAAAAAAATCGTTAGAGCTGTGTTTGAAAAAATTTAAAAAAAACTGAAAAATCACAAGAGTAAACACCTACTTCCGGTTATGCGATTTTCTTCAAAAGCTTGCTTTCGCTTTCAGATAGTACACAAAACTTATATATGAAGTTTCAACGCCATATTTCTTTCGTTTTTGAGATATTCTGTTCACAGACAGAGAGACACACAGACAGACCCACAGACAGACGAATAAACAAAAATATGTTTTTTGGGTTCAGGGGACTCTAAAACGTGAAGATCTGCTAAAAACTCAATTTCGAATTTTTGGGGTGAATCCAATACTTTGTGTATTGTAAAAGGAAGTAGAAACTAAGTTTTCTTGACAGTTCGTTTTTATTGCTTTTCTTTTGTTTTGTGCCCTGATTATCAGGTCTAAATGCCTAGCTTGCAAAAGTCTAGGTCTAGGGATTCGTGGATCAGCCAGTTCTGGTAACATACAATTAAAGAAATTTTTTTTAAATTTTGGTAAAATAGCATGGCCTCAAAAATGCGTTTTTTTTACAATTCTCACAATTTCTAAATCTACGTCCGTGTACAATACTAAGTAACAATAATTTTTCCCTAATATGTTTTGTATGCATTGTATTTGATAATAGTACATGTGATTAAGTTTTAGTTGCCAGTTACCTTCATCTAGTATTACACAAATACTTTTATATTTTTTTTTCTACGCTTTCCCGCACTTTTGTTTATTTCTTATAGAAAACAAGCACTTTACTTCCACAAAACCATCTTCGCTCACAAGTCCATCAGGACTGGCACCTAGATAAGAATATTCTTTCGAAATATAAAAGTCACATGATTTTATGTTGGCACTCTTTCTTTGTTCATATTTTGTAAAGCTACCTTTTCATGCGTTCTTCCATAAACGATTGCATCGGTTGTTAGATAAGGCGAACTATAACGTAAAATTTTCAGGAAAGAATGGCAAGAGGTAGTACGCCTTCGATTATTATTCTCCCAAATGATGATGCTGTAATTCTATTTCTTCTAACTTCATGCCATTTCACTTTATCATGCTGCCCTGTTGTTTCTTTAGCTATTAAAGCTATGTTGTCCTTTCGTAAACGGGATAAAATGTCTTCTCTCTTCACTGCCATTTCATCTTCTTCTAAGTCCTACTGTGGTGCATTTAGCCCGTAATCCATTTCTGCTTTTGCATCTGCAGCGTCCCCAAATTTTTTCTTCTTTGGAAGATGCAGGCGAATATATTCATTGCCATACTTCCTTTTTTTATAAAATACATTTAAACGATGTTTTTCGTTTTGAGACGGCAAAAGATGTTTATGCCACATTGGCCCTGAATTAAAGGATCACTCTTTTGCGTAACACCGCCTTTGGTAAGAGCCCCTCAAAATATATTTAAGCCTCTTTCCACCAAAAAACTTAGCTGTAAGGCTGATATACCTCTTAGCATAATTGGTGGTTACATTCCTTGAAAGGCGGTTTGCTTTTCGTACAAGGTTAGAGCAGGATTGAGATGAGAAGACACCAGTAAGTGACGTCATATGCGCCGACGGCTATCATTAAGGTACTATATTTATACGAGCAAGCTTGTCCGCCATTTTAGTTACTGAAAGTGGCGGAATATTCAAATTCTAGTTACTTTCCAATCAGCATACGGTAAGTCGGAAAAACAACGATCATGTCGTTTCATTTTATCCGTCTTAAAAAAGAGTGGTTTTTAAATAAATAAAAATAAATCAGAAAAATTCGGAACGAAAACACTGTTAACTAACACGCACGTGGTTCAAACTAGAGAACTGTAATAGTACTTTAGTTCAAACAACAGTGACGAGTGACAGAACTCAACAGAACTGACAGATACAGTTGATAGCACAGAACAGTACCTTCACATCTGCATATATAAAAATTAATCGTCTTGTGTTAGTAACGCAAAAATTCGAGAACGACTTGACCGATTTGGATGATTTTTTTTTGTTGTGTTCGTCTTACTCCCGTGGTGGTTTAACAAAAAAATAAAATTCGGAAAATCCAAATCTGGAAAATTGGAAAATATCGAATGTGTGTTTTTCTATACACTGTACGACCTTCTATTTGCAGTCATACTTTTATAATTCTGTGCTTAATGGTTTAAAGAGTTTTCCCCATCATATCATAATCCAAAACAATGTTTGCCGGGTCAGCTAGTTGTATATAGATTTCAATAACCACAATTGAATGAAGACTGTAATTATAATTAGCATCGTAATGGAAGGCACCAAGATTTAAATCAGTGTACAGTGTTCGTCTGGATCGAGCAGTGCGTACTCGAACGGTTTTCAGTCTTTTTTGGTTGACAGACTACAGAGCGCACACTTACCGGTCAGCACAGCCAACGGCTTGGCGCTAAAGTCCATGTGACACAAAATCTAGTGGAATAAGTTTGCCTGGTTTATAAAGCACTATAGCTATCATTAACCTTCAGTCATTGGCAGCGTTTATTTGTTTTTGGAAAGGAGCCACAACATCGCATATCAGAAAATTTGCAAAAACCACAGAATAAAATACACGCGCCACACTTAATCGAACAAAGCTCACAAACAAAACTGAGACAATAGTAAACCGCCAATGTTTGTCCGCGTTTTGCGATCTCGGTAGAAAACTTTATAAATACCGAGAAATATATTTAGCCGACACTACTGTCAAAGAGAAAGTTACCCCTTTACTTACGTAAGGACCCGTCCGACACAAAATCAACTTTAGCGCAGCTATAACGCTGGTGTTTTTACACTTCTATGCAGTATGCAGTATCGTGGACCATTCTAAAATACCTTACAAGTGTTCGCCCAGTTCTGTTTGTAACAGCAGCAGCAGCAACTTCAACTACCATTCCTGGAGCTAGTAATATAAGTGGGTACTAAATACACACAAATCTTAAACTGCAGTTAACCTAAAATGATAGCTCCTGCGCATGAGGCAAAAGTGGTCTACGATACTGCAGTTTAGCCAATTAATTTTATTAATTTCTTTGAATGTTGGACTTGTTTGCAAAATATGTATCAAGTTATCTTCTTTGTAATTTTTTCTTGTACAATATTCCTCTTGTCGCACTTAAGAGTAGCTAGCCGTCACCCCACAGCTTCGACGTTATTTACTCACACGCAGTCACGGAGGTCCAGAAATAATACACTTATTTTCTCACAGGCTTTTAATAGCACCGTCAAAATCTGAATAATAATTGCGTAACTACTGAACAACGTCATTACCGCATTACATTCTTTTCTCTACAGCTACTTGCTTCTAAACAGAAAAATGTGGCGTTACCGCTGTTATAAATAACTCTTAGTGTCTCCAACATTCTCCCACCTGAGGAATGTTTTGAGTGAGCAAAACATTTCTCACAAAGAGATACTACAAAACATATAACAAAACATTGCATAAAATAAAGAAACATTACAAACAATACAAAGACATTACAGAAAGCGTCGCGGAATTTTTGGGACACGACCGCACCGTGTCGTTTTCACCTTAGACACTCTCGAACCAACACTATCTTCTACCACAAAATTGGGCTCGAAAAGGGACTCATTATTGCTTTCAACATTGACCGTTCCCCTTTCATAATTGCTCAACTACCCATTCTCCTCCTCGAATTGGAACTCAGGAACGCTCCAACACTCCAATGGGTACAGCCTTTGTAGCGGTCTCAACATCTGCCCTCTAGTGGTCTCAACTCGAAGTAAACGTACCTTGCCATCTTTACACGGTATAATTTCTGAGATTCGTCCAACTGGCCAATTTAAACGTTTGCTATTGTCATTGCCTATAAGAAGTAGTTCCCCAACCTCGATTGGGAGGTCAGTCTTTTTGTCTCACCGGAGCTTCAATTGTCCGAGATACTCAATACGGAACCTAGTCCGTAGGTCTTCCCGCAATGTCTGAATTCTTCGCACTTTTCGACATAAATTGTCTACCGTGTCACAGTCAGGTAAGCCCCACTCGACTTGATCGCCCAGAAACATCGACGGACTTAAAGCAACTAAGTCTTTAGAGTCTTGATAAATCTAGGTAAGAGGCCTTGCGTTGACCACGGCCTCGAAGTCACAAATAAGGGTCAACAAACTTTCATAGTCCAAACGAGCACGACCCAACACTTTTCGTAACAATCGTTTTAATACCCCTATCAAACGTTCCCAAAACCCTCCCCATCATGGCGCCGTAGGTGGGTTGAAACGCCAACAGATGCGCTGAACGGACGTCTCACGAGTAATAGTGTCCCAGTGAAGTAGCGATAAGGCATTTTCGGCACCTAAGAAGTTAGTGCCATTGTCACTATAGATTGTTTTAGGCCTTCCCCGTCGCAATACTAATCGACGCAAGACTTGAAGAAAACTCGATGTTGACAAGGATGTCGTTAGTTCTAAATGAACAGAACGAAAAACGGCACACGTAAAGAGGCATATCTACGCCTTATCCCCATTTTTCAAGTACATTGGGCCTGCAAATCGACTCCTGTCACTTCGAAGGCTACCGCGTCGCGCACTCTGTCCACAGGTAACGGTGGTGGGTCGACAATCAGAGGTTTCGTGTCGTACTTCTTGCAAACCACGCACTTTGAAATTACTGACCTAATGGTGCGCCTGCCTCCAAGAATCCAAAACTTCTCCTTCAGCAAACTCAAAAAACCCTGAGTCTCTATAGGACATGCTTTGACGTGTGTATACATGATCAAACCGTTAGTCAATGGATGCTTAGATGGCCGAACAATAGAAAAACGATAGTTTTCGGTATCTTCTCTGTTAGATATCTTGGAATTCAATCGGATTAGGCATCTCTAAAGGGGTTGAGGCCACTTACTTTCTTGTCGCTCTCATCCGAAAAACATTCGCTCTGCACCAATTTGAAAATAAACTTTCCTGAAGCGTTGTATTCCTCAGCAGTCAGTTTACCATCTCTTTTGTGGTCCGAATATCTACAGTTGTATGCAAATCAAAAAATCCAAGCAATCATTCGTATAGTTTTGCTGTAGGTGGAAAAATAGTCGAGATGCCAGATACGAGAATTATCAACATTCAGAAAGTCAGTCACTAACTTCTTCTTGCGCTCCACATCAATTTCTTCCTCATCATAGGTTGCATCTACTGATGGCCATGTTTCAGGATTTCCATACAGCCATTTGTTCCCCTCCCATCATTTTGAGTTGAAAAGTTGCTTAGGAGAGCAACCCCGTGACGGCAGGTCTGCCGGATTGTGCACCCCTGGTAATTGGCGCCATTTCTCTGCTGCAGTCAAGCTACGAATTTCGGCTACTCTATTCCATACGAAGATCCCCCATTCTTCTTTTCGTTGAATCCAGCTGAGGACAGTAGAAGAATCCGACCAATACGTAGTCGGCATATCCATACTCAGCACCTCCCGTATCTGTGAACCCAGACGAGCTCCAATGGTAGCTGCCATTAATTCCAATCTAGGTATGGACATTCTTTTAATTGGTGTAATCTTAGCCTTGGCCTGAAGGAGTTGTATTTTAACGGTGCCCTCGGTTTCTGCTCTTAAAAAGACAACAGATGCGTATGCTGACTTACTCGCTTCACAGAATATGTGTAGACTAAGCTTCTGTTCTTTACCTTGCTCAACATTTAACCATCTTGGAATTTCAATTTCGAAAAGGAAAGGTAGTTCGGATTTTCAGTTCTCAAATATTCGCTGGCTCTCGATTTTCACTTCCATATCCCAGCCGATCTTCTCTTCTCACCTCTCTTGTAGCAACATTTTAGGACAGAGCGTAGCGGGACTGGTAACCCCTATTGGATCAAATATTCGTTGCGCCATCGAAAGTATAACCCTTTTTGTTATTACTTCAGATTCATCTTCCTGCACGGGACTCAAAGCGAGCGTATCGGCTGTCTTGTTCCAATGCAAACCTAAGAGTGGGAGAGTTGTGTTTTCATTATTGCTTTGACCAGTAAACTCCCACCCTCTCAAATCAAACTTTGCTTCTGCCATTAACTTGGTAGCCTGTGATATAAAATCTTCTAAAGTGTCTGTGTTTGGTAAACTGGTTACACAGTTGTCTACATAGAAACCTTTCAATAGCATTTCGATCGTCTGTTTGGAGTAGTAACTATCTTCTTCTCATTTTTCTAAACATATTTTGAGGTGATGTTCAGTTGTCGGAAAATGATTTTTGCTCCATCTGCCGTTTTCCACATAAATCGAAGAAAATATCTATCATTTGGATTTAGACCAATCTGTAGGAACGCTTTCTTAATATCTCAAGTTACCCCAATTCTGTGTTTTCTAAATCGCAAAAGAATTGTAGGTATTTGTTCAATCAAGTTGATTCCCTTTTCCAAACAATCATTGAGACACGGTTTACCCTTTTCTTTTGCCGACGCTTCAAAAACAGGACTTATTTTGGTTGTAGCACTAGAATCCTTGATTCCTGGGCGATGTGGCAATTAATGTCCTGGACGATCCAATTCTTCAGCAGGAACTTCTTCAATGACATCGTCTTGTATCCATTCCGAGAAAACTTCATTATATTTCTCCCAATAATTTGAGTTCTGCAATCTATTCTCTGTGGATTTCAGTCTATTCTCAGCCAATGCACGGTTTGATAGTAATGGGGGTTGTCCCTCTAACCAGGGTAATCTGACTTCATACCTCCCTTCTTTGGTGACGCAAACAGTTTCTTCAAACAGCTGCTTTGCTGCTAGTTCAAGTTCAGCTTTGGTTTTAATTTCACCTGGATCCGTAATCCCAAGGATATCCAATTAAATAATGCTGTTATAGAAGCATCTTTATTCAGCATGTTTGCCACTACCATGGTTGTACTATGAGATTGCCCACCATTGGGAATTTTCCTGATTAAAACCCATCCCAGTAGGGTTTCAATTGCTGCTAGACCACACGGAAGGACGTGTCTTCTCCCAGTTAATATTTTCCCAGCTATATCTGCTCCGATAAGTAGGTCTATTGTTTGACGTCCTCTTTTATCGGTTAAGCGAACATTAACTTCTTGTAGCTCCTTCGACCAAATACCAGCAACAACTGATGGAATGTCATTACAGATGACAGGTTGGTCCAGTGCTTCAAATCTGCAAGCAAATTTACGGTCCAAATTCACGAGTCTAACGTCATAACATGCATGTCGTTGCTCTGCCGTTTGAGCACCGCCGAACAACACGTGAACTAGCGTTTCTGTTCGTTTAGACTGATAATGTAACTCTTTAGCTACACGTTTTAAAACATAAGAACGCTGCGATCCCGTATCAATAATCACTCGGACATCTCGCTCCCCGCTTTCGCTACGCATTCTGACAATCAACGTTTGCAAAAATACACGAGCGTCCGTACAATTCGCTAAACCAGTTTGTGCAGGAAAGTCACTTTCAACTTCAGATTGCTTTTCTGTTGTAACGTGTTTATCACTTTCTTTCGGTTTATCTTTTAAGTCCGGACACAAAAGTATAATGTGTTGTCTTCCGCATACCATGCACCGTAACCGTTCGCGGTACCTACGACTAGAATGGCCAACCTTCGCACATCGAAAACGTGCCTTTTTCTTCATGAGCGTACTCTTCTTTTCTTCCCAGGAAAGTTTTTGAGCTTTGAAACACTTTTCTGTGCTGTGATTACCTTCACAAAATATACATGTTATGGGAATATTGTTATTCATCAACCCTGCAGCTGTGGGGATGCTCTGATCAACAGTCCGGCGTTTGTTTGCCTTCTGCTTGCCGTCGTGTTAACCTAAGCCAAAAACTTCTACTGCAAGTGAAATGCGTTCTGCGCCTTCTACCTCTGCTTTCAAGAAATTCTTGAGGCGGTCCAGCCTATTTTTAAGAGTAGCATCGGGCTTCTCGTAAAAATTCGAGGATCTTTGCCAGACTCGCAAGAGTTCTTCTGGTAGGCATGATTCTACTAACGGATACAACATTGCAGAGCACGTTTCTGTATTTATGTCCAATGTCTCCAAGGATCGGAGTTGCGTTTCTATTTTATCGTACAATGTAGCAATGCCGTACTTTGATTGGTTATGCATAGCATTATTTAGAACTAATTTTAAAAGTTCTCTCACATATACCTCAACAAGGAGATCCTCCCTTCCAAAGCGAGATTTTAGACTATCGATCACCTTCTCATAGTTGTCTGCCGTAGCTGGAAAGCTTTCGACCAGGTCCTGGGCCCTCGTGTTCGAGGTAATCGCCAGTCGCAGGTACTGAAATTTGTCATCGGGGTCGAGATCGGTGGCTTCATGTATCATCTTGAACTAGCTCCAGAAAGGCAACCAGTCTCGTACTTCTCCCCCGAAGTTCACCAGCTCAATTTTTGGTAAACGCAGCTTGTGTGCACCAGACGCTCCTTGGATGGCTACACTTGCAGCTCTCAGGGCCCTTTCTGATGACACTTCCCTCTTCTCAAATGCTATTTTGTTGTACCGGATTCTTAGCTGTGCAGCTCGAACTGCATACTCGTCACAGCTATTCATCTCAGCGGCTAAATCTTCCTCACTAGCATTTTCTGATAGCATGAGGCTAAATACTTCATTGTCAACCACCTTTAAAGCCTCTGCCTTTTGTTGCAAAAGCTCCTGCAAGGATTCCGCTTCGATAATGTCGACTTGCGCGGTTCCTAACACCTGCTGCAGTTGATTTGCAACACGGGTAAATGCGACCCGCAAAACGGCACGGCGTTTCTTCTCAGCGTCCATCTCGACAATCACAGATTTGCATTCAGCCTGCACCGAGCTCGCTGTGAGCTGGTAAACGGTAGCACAACACAAAGGAACTCCAAGCAGCCTTCTGCTCCCTGCAATGTGCTGTCACGGTCGCCAATTAAATGTCGCACTTAAGAGTAGCTAGCCGCCACCCGCAGCATCGACGTTATTTACTCACACGCAGTCACGGAGGTCCAGAAAGAATACACTTATTTTCTCACTGGCTTTTAATAACACCGTCAAAATCTGAATAATAATTGCGTAACTACTGAACAACGTCATTACATTTTTTTCTCTACAGCTATTTGCTTCTAAACAGAAAAATGCGGCGTTACCGCTGTTACAAATAACTCTTAGTGTCTCCAACACCTCTCTACAATTTGCATGATTGGAAAAACACGTGGCAAGGTATATTTTTAAGATCCTCATATAATCTTTTTGTGGCATTTGCTGTCGCAATAGATTTTTTGACAGCTGCACTAAATCGAGGTCTGGATTTTAAAATCTTTCTGCCAGAAAATTTTTACTGCTAATTTATGCATGTTAGACTATGGTTCGCGCACTCTGATTTCGAAATGTATCTTCAGTAACTTACATTCTCTAAAATTCTTTCGTCAACATTTGAATTTCCATCTCTAATGACGTACTTGTATCTTAGGTCATATAGCACTCCACTTTCATTAAATCCTTGTACTATAATGACTTGATCCATGTTGGAAGCTGGTCCGTTGTAGTTTTTGAAACACTTAGGTATCTTTGGTTCGATATTTTTAGCACTGATTGTGGCACAAACAAGGCAAAATTTATTTCGAATGCCCAGATATAGCAACTTTTTGGTTTTTTTCGATTATGCAGCCTATTCCAGACAAAGATGAAAAGCCGTGTCCATACGAATGTTTTGCCCAATCACTATCAAAAATTACAGTGACAAATGGAACACAATGTTCTATATCGCCTCCTGCAACAGCCATTCTTCGCTCTTCTTTTGCTGCCTCCGTTATTTCTACTTGAAGTTCTTTCTCTCAAATAGCCCCGACCTCCGTTTCAACTTTCCTGTAATATTTCGCGGACAGACTTGCTATCTTTACAAGCGATAGTAATTCATCGACTTGACCATATCCTATTCCAATACATGTTGCTCCCCGAGCAAAGGCTTCGTTTAAATTATTGCTGATTTAATGCGAAGACATCAAAATGATCTTTTCGCAACTATCGCAGTAGTAACAAAGACGTGACACAAGTCCCCTCCGTTTTTCTTGCTTGAATTTCAGTTTTCCCATGGTACATGTTGTGTCATGTACGTGAACTTTATTTGCCTCCTCAAGAAAAAATTAACGTCTACAACTCTATTTCCTGACAGAATTGGAAGCTCTGGTACGTGGGATGTCTCTTTTTCGATTTCCAGATCTGGTAATACCTCTTCGGACAAACTAAAAATATTAAAAGATACCATTATTAAACTATCAAACCTATTTTGGAAGTTCTAACCTATGGCTTATTTTTTTTTCATACTTTTTTGGCCTGCTCTGGAGAGGAATTGCCACTCAAATATCATGTTTAAAACATATGCAAGGACAACTTCCATTTCAAAATATTTCAGATGCCTTTCTTTAAAACCAAAAAACGATGTCGAATATTTCATTTCATGTATTGATAAAATACTAAAGCGAGTTACTAGTTAGGAGAGATTTTACGTTTGTTTTTTGATATTGAATTAGATAAAATTTCAGTATAATTGCTATATATAGGTTTGGCATATCGATATTACTTAATAATGTATGTCATACCCTAGAATAACTTGTTCTGTATCTACGTTGTAAAGGTGAATTTAATTGAACCTAAACTATGGGCGTGCTTGTCTATAAACCTAACTCTTAAACTATAGGTGATAATGACTTTTTATTGCAGATATACTAAGTACAATCCTATTGATTACTACTCCTGCCAACAATGTCTGAAAAACGTTTTTCATAAACAAGTAAATAATTTTTTTAAGTCAAAATATTATTGGGTACCTTCCCCCTTTAAAGGAGCTAGAAGAAGTTAGAGCAAATAAGTAATTTTAGGGTAAAATCAATCACACTTAGAGAAACTGCACCTCTTTTGCCTAGTAATCGTGTCATTATTTGTTTCAGAAATCTTCATGTGCATAACAAATAAACCATTTTGTATTATAAGCATAAAAACAAGCTATCAAGTTCTTTGAACTGCTGCGTAACAAGTTCCACTAATTTTATGAAAATATATTGATGAAAACGTTGCCGTTAGTAGGATTGACCAATATTAAAGCTATAGTGGAGATTTAATTTTTTTGCTATGAATCTAGAATCTTTTCCAACATTGTGTAATGTTAGTAAATATTCTAGGGGTAAGCATCTTCTACTTGTTCTTTTTGTGACTTAATGTAGTTTAGGGTTTAGGGTTTACGGCACCACATGTAGGTCTTCTGGTTAGGCTGCCTCGAACCCGTGACGCTTTCGGACATCCTCTTTTCTGCTCAAGAACTGGCAAATTTTGCTACACGTTATGAGAATTTCAAACCACGATGTAGATGTTTTTAGGTTTATATTATTGGAAATGTTATTTATATTATTCCCAGCTGCTGTTCTTTCTTAAAACATTATATTTTCCCATCAGTGATATACAGTGAGAATAATGTAAGACTACCTATATGGTTGAATTATGCAAAATTAGACATAAGGGCATTTACTTAACGTTACCATGAAGTTCGTAAACAAAATAACAACACAGTGACTATAGAAACTAATTGAACCGGGATTATTTCATTGTAATTTCAAAACCGACAATTGTTACTAGCATGGGAAAATTGATTAATGCTAAAAGAAAGTTCTCAATGTATAGTCTTACATTATTCACACGGTATATTTATTATTAATCATGGCATTTCTATAGAAGCAAGCAGTGATAATAAGCTAAGTTAAAGCGATAATGTATGGCAGCTTTGGTCGATTTTGAATCATAATGAAGTGTGTAATTGTAGTGCTCTTTTTTATCATTGTTTGTTGCCGTGTTTGCGATGAATACGAAGCAATCGATGATGTAAAACTTTGAACGTCTACAGAAATTCATATAAATGGAGAGGGTGTTCTTATATACCGCAAAATTTTGGCGGTTCCCAAATGCCCTGAGGGTCACAGCGTCGGTGCCGATGGTAAGTGTATCCAGCAATGGCACTAGATTTATGGTACGTGAATTACGTATCAATTAGCGCGAATGTGAAGGTTAAAAGAGTAGTAAACACGGAGCTGCCATCAAATGTTTACACGAATCATTCCGGTAGCTACTAAAAAGTGACGATTTGTGCTCTATTATCGGGCCAGATTAAAAGCAGCTCGGGGTTTTCAAAGGACGATCTCGACGAGTTAATTTAAGGCGATAACGGGAGATAACTCACTTATTTTCGCGCGAACACGCGGTCGAAATGAAACTTTTAGCAATATTAGTTTTCGTTTGCATTGTTTCTTGTGTGGTTTACAGTGAGCGATTCGAGCCCTGTGGCGAAGCCGAATTCAGACTGCCAAATGGGACTTGCTATTCGTCGAAAAAGAATGCTATACAGGTTCCTTCTAAATGCCCGCCGGGACAGTTTGTCGATGCAAACAAAGAATGTAAAACTCCGTGGTGAAGGTCTTCTGCACCATTAACGTTGTGAGTCTATTACATGATTATTAACGGAAGTTTCTCAATAGGGAAAAGATTTTGTAACCGTTGTAGGCACCTGCCGAAACCGAGGAACTTTAGAGAAGTTTTTGGTTATGGTATCATTGTTACAGCAATATTTTAGTTAACACCATCGAATACATTTGCGCTAAATTAGGCAACCTAATATACAGTAAAGCGTATATTCTGAATAATTCTCTAGCAAGGCAAAGTACATCTTGATCTGATATGAGTCTGGCGTGTTTTAATAGTTAAACTTGTTTGAAGGGACTTATGTATCCACATTGAGGGAGAAGTTTTTGTTTATAATTTTCTGACAGTTATTATCACAGTAATGAGTTTTTCGATGCAGTTTGTAAAATTGAGATCTACTACATGGATTGCCACAGAATAGCCTCGTACCAAAAAAATTGAATAAATTGCTACTTAATATTGAAAAAAATTAATCCATTATATCTGTAATATTCGTCGATACTATTAACGGCAATGTTTTCATCGATATATTTTCACAAAATTAGTGGAAATTATTGCGCAGTAGTTCAAAGAACTTGATAGCTTGTTTTCATACGTATAGTACAGTTTTTTTTGTTATGCACATAGGGATATCTCAAACTATATTGGATAATGACACGTATAATAAGCAAAGGAAGTACAGCTCTAGAAGTTTTATCGACTTTACAATTTGATTTTCTATTTGTTTTAATTTCTTCTACCTCATTTAATACAATTGAAAGGATTTTATGAAACTACTTCATTCAGTGTTTTAATTTTTTTCTGGCATGATTTCTCGAGGAATTTGAAACTGCAGGCGTAGTTGGGGCTGCGAACTGAAGCTCTGACGTACTATTGGTACAAAAAAAACTAGGACAAGGTTTTTTAGCTGTGTGAATCTGACATTTTAATTGGAAACTGTGATGTGATTGAATTTAAAATTATTTCGAAACGTCACTGTCAATAACGAATAGAATGAGTATAGTTTCAAGAGCTAGTATTATTTATTGCTTAGAAAACGGTATAACTATTCGACAAATTGCACATTTATTTAGTTGTATAATTGTTTTGTATTGTAGTTTTAGATATTAAAATTTGATATGACATATGGCAGGTTTGAATTATTCACATGACACTTACAAAGTCATTTTATTAACCACATTAATAGAAATTCATGGCTTCTAGATTTAGAGCTTATCCTATGTTTTTGGTAGCAATAGTTCATGTCTCAATGGGTTGATAATTCTTGAAATTAATCCACAGTGTATTGCCAGTTGTCAAGAAGTCTTAGTCTGGAAACATATTTCTGTATGCGGGCCATACTCGTGTTTCCTTGAATCTATTGATGACCTTGAGAATGGTTGCAGAATTAATGTAGGTTGCTTCAAAATGTATCACTATTTTTCTAAGATGATTTGGTAGCCACTTTTGAACCTCGTGTTCATAATATTTGCAAAAGCAACAAACATCTATAACCATTGTAAGGACAATTTTTGAATTTAGCGCTTTTTTGCTTTTATGTGCCAAATACTAGTACCTTTCCCGCTTCATCTAGGCCCTAATTGATAGTTTAGCTATATTTCAAAAGGCAACCTCGTTCATTTCAGATACTAGAGTTTTCCAGCTCATTTTATGATTGTCGATTTAAATGTGGATATGCTTGCTTGCCGCATGAATGGCGTTTCACTTTTAATTTATTTTTGGCTCCAGAGCGTCGGCCGTTTCGTACAGGCATGGGCATGCGGATTGGGATTAGATGGCGCAATAATTACGCTTTTATGCGAGTCAGAGAGAGAGCAAGAGAAGTAGCGTATGTGCGCGTTACCTTGGTCTGCGGTGTTTTACCGCCAAACTTGGACGAGGCAACGATGGCCTTAGCCTTCGCCAGCCGACATAAAAATTAAGTTAAACTGTGAATGGGTGTTACCGGTCGAGTTTATGGCCATTTAAGTGATGTTCTGTGCAGTTATTGGTTGAGGAATCCTTGTATCGTGAAGTTAGGAATCTCCAATTAGCGCTTTTGAGTAAGATTATCAATGAAAACCTCGTTTGTAATGAAGTTGCATGTACCGTACTGCAATCTTGCTTGTTGATTACGTTCTTTGTTATACTCTCTCAGGATTGAAAATTATATAGAATCGCTCGACAGATAGCATCCTGGCCCGTCTCTTGCACTTTCTTCGAGCATTTTGCTTGGGCACGGCTGCAGCACCGTTAGACATCATAATTAGAGCAAACTGAACCCCTAAAAGGTATTGTGTCTTTTGTAGTAATTTTAGAGCGCACAATCTGGACTGAAAAGTGATTTTTGAAGTGTTGCTATTTTACGCAGCGCCGTTGGCAATTTGAAATTAAGCGTTTGAATTATTTTTACTGTCTTTAAGACAGTTTGAATATTTATCGTCAAGCGTAATGTTTATACTTAGCTTAACGTTGTGGGATTAAAGTAATTACCGTCATTGAGTCAGGTTTTATTATTTACTCTCAAGATTTATTGTTCGTAGTTAGTTTTACTGTGTAATTAAAGTTGCTACCGTTTTCGAGCCAGTTAGATCATTTGCTGTCCAGTTCAGCACCCGTATTTAGATTAAACGCTGCACTACTAATAACATTAACCTATATCGAGTTGTTCATTTAATGTTCATTGTTCACACATATTTTTCTATGTTAATACAGTTCAATTTCAATTAGTTGTTTTTTCTTTGTAGCTTTATGACATTTGCATGTGTGTTATTGTAAGGTTTTTCCTCTGTGAAAGAGTTCAGACAGCTGAAGGAAAATGCAAGTAAGGTAAGTCCAACGCAGCTCAATCAGCCAAGGTTGGATTGGAAAGGTTGGGCCATCGTTTCCACTTTCTCGGTGAGCCCACCTGTGTTTTTCTGGATTTAGTAAAGTGGCGGCATCTGGCAATTAACATGTTTATTTCGTATACCGGGTTGTAGCCCTAATTAAGGTCGGAATGAACCTCCCCATCTCCATTTGAGTTTTAGCCGGCAACTTTTATTACAGCCCATCGTAGCATAATTGGGAGAACTTCTTCGAGCATTTTTCCGATGTGTGTCGTTTTATCGGGTAATTGACGGTTGAGTGGTTTGAATGTCAAATTCATGTCGTAATGACATTTTCGTGCTGTAACACCATGCCAAACATAACTTCTTTATAAAGGAACCAGTTTCATACACTCAGGCTCCTGAAGGTAAATCTAGTTAAAACTCTTGAAAAAATTAACATAGGTGGCACGTATGCTGCTGCCGCAGAATAGCACATTATTGGTAGGGTTCCTATTAAGATTTAAATAACATTAAGGAAAATGCCTTCACCTGGCAATAATTTTTCGATCCAAACTTATGTCATTATAAGCCAAACAGTGGCGTAACTATTAGAGGGCAGATTAAGGTATAAAAATTTGGTTAAGCTGCTTGGTATCATTTTTCTCTTATAAACTCAATATAGTTACTATGTATAATTTATGTAGGCCTAATTGTTACTAGTTGCTATTTATAATTTATGTGGGCCTAATTGCTGATTTTCTAATTATCATTTATCATTAATAATACTAAAACAACAAATTAATTGCAGTTTAACATTGATTGAAATGTATACATAATTGGACAATTTTAAACTCCCTGTAACTTAAACGTGAACTGGCGTAAATTGAAAGAAGCCAGCCACATAAAAAATGCAAATGAAAAATAATAATAATAATAATAATAATACATTTGTTTGACTACGTTACATAATATGATGTTTGCAACAAGTCATAACAGTACAACAACAAGAATACACAAAACACATATTCCATTTAAATAAACTTAATCCTAGGTTGCAATAAATAAGACAAAATATCACAGTCCATAAAGCACATAAAATGTATGATGGTGCATTCACGATTATAGAATCTAGAAATTCATCCACAGAGTAGAAACAATTATCAAGTAGTAGCTTTTTTTTATTTAAATTTTCTTTTATTAAGATTTTTAAATGAAGACGGAAGTTTATTAAAAAGTCGAACATCTAACGAGTTACGAAAGGATTTCGCTTTTTTAATTTTTTTACAAATAATAAGATCTCGTCTTGTAGTTATGATTCTCCGAATGAGTTCGAAAAGATTTCAGATTTTTATAAATAGTTCTCAGATAAGAATAACTGTAAAGACAAGTGTCATAATCTGCAAATCTTTAAAATGAGGTCGACATGACTCACGCGCTGTAATATTAGCTAAAATTCTAATTGCTTTTTTTGCATAATAATAACATGACATAAATTACCCCACAATGTAACTGCATACGTTCAGTGTGAATGAAAAAGCAAGAAATAATTCATTCTTAGGACTCCTCTCTGTTATACTTCATTGAAACACATTTAGATATTTTCAAACATAAGCTTTTGTTATTTGGAGATTTCAATTTACCGCAGATCTACTCTGATTTTAATTTAAAACAGTCTTTTGGTGCGATTGAAAATGAATTTTTGAGTTTTATAAATCTTTTCAACTTGACACAGTATAACACAATTTTTAATTCGATTGGTAAAATTTTGGTTCTGGTACTATCAAATATAAATGTTACAGTATCTAGATGTAGGAACCCATTTGTTACTGAAGATGTACTTCACCCTTCACTTGAGTGTATTGTTCAGTGCACTAGAGTAAATTCGGAACTCTTTTTTGGAGGAGAGCAATATAACTATAAAAAAGGTGACTTTTTGGAGCTCTACATTAAACTGCGTGACACTAATTGGGATGTGTTAAACAATTATACTGATGTAAATTTGGCTGTTGATAAATTTTATAAGCTCTTTGACTCAGCTCTCCGTACTTCTATACCAAAAACTAAACCATTAAAACGTAAATATCCTCCTTGGTTCACACCTGATATCATTGGAGAAGTAAAAAAGAAAAATCGGTTACATGATAAATGTAAAAAAAGACCATATGATAATATGCTTCACCGGAGATACGTGGATCTGAGGAAAAGGGTTAATGCAATATGAATTTTGCCTATAATGAATTTTGTAGATCAACTGAGGAGTCTATTCTGATCGACCCTCATAATTTTGGACTTTTATTAAAAATAAGCAAAAAACAAATACAATTGTGGACAACATGCATATTAATGGTACATATTTAAACAATATCATAGAAATAACCAACGCTCTTGCAAATAACTTTCACTCCATATATTCTCAAAAGGAGGGAATTGCAAATTTTTATGAAATGTCGTTTCATGGGGGTTTTATCATAGACTGTATAACTATAGAAGAGACGATCTTAACATTACGCTCCATGAAACCTAAAAAATCTGTTGGATTCGATCAGATTCCTATTTACGAGTACATCTACAAAGCATGTTCAGAGTTTTTAGCTGCTCCCATGACTACTTTATTCAATATTGCTCTTCAAACTTGTACTTATCCCGAACAATGGAAAATTGCTAAAGTCTGTCCAGTATACAAAAGTGGAGATAAAACAAATATTGTTAACTATAGACCGATATCAATACTTCAGTCAATATCAAAAGTATTTGAAGCAATTTTATATAAAAAAATATTTTTCTATATTGAACCACAAATATCTAACACCCAACACGGTTTCATGCCAAATTGCTCAACAGTTACCAATTTGTACCCATTTACACATGAAATATCTAAATCCTTGGACAGTAATTTGCAAGTTGATGTAATATACACGGATTTTGCCAAAGCCTTTGATAAGGTCGATCACACCATCTTAATAAAGAAATTGCAAGATTTTGGATTCTCAAATAAATAAATTTTACTTCTAGATTCTTACCTTAGAAATAGATGGCAGTGTGTAGTTTACAAAAACTGTGTATCGAAAAAGTATGAAGCACCATTAGGAGTTCCTCAAGGTGCCAATTTGGGACCTTTGTTATTTCTTTTATTTATCAATGACTTGCCAGCTGTCATCGATCACTCTGAACATGCTTTGTTTGCTGATGACTTGAAGCTCTGGAAGGTTGTGCACTCGCTAGACGACTGTATCGCTTTGCAAAGTGACATGAATAAAATTTATGAATGGAGTGAAAACAATAATTTGCACTTTAATGTTAATAAATGCTACACTCTTACGTTCACTAGAAAGAAGAACTTTATCCGATTTCCATATAGTATGAACCAAATTTTATTAAACGTCAAAGATGAGATAGTTGATCTGGGTGTCACATTTGACAGTTCCCTTACATTTTCAAGTCATTTTAATAAGTCAGTAAATCAGTCATAAAAATGTTAGGATTTTTAATACGCAACACTTTCAATTTTGAAAATAGTCAAACTATAATAAAAATTTGTAATGCTTATGTTCGAACCAGATTGGAATTTTCTGCAGTTATTTGGTCACCTATGTATAATATATATAAGATACAAATCGAGCGAGTTCAGAAACTTTTCATCAGATTTCTGCAATACAAAGTAACGCCCTCATATTTAGAACTGTTGGACATATTTAAATTTCAAACTCTTGAAAGACGCCGATGTATTTCTTCATTAGTATTTTTGCATCGAATTATTCATTATAGAATTAATTGTTGTTCAAATATTTTGATGCAGCTAAATTTCTTTTTACCAAGATTAACTTCACGTTATCGGGCTTATTTCTACTTAAATAAACCCAGAACCAATATCTTGTGTCACTCGCCTCTATACGTGACCTGTGATTTGGCTAACAAATTAATTGACTGTATTGATATATTTAATGGAAATAGTACCAAATTTAAACTAGATTGCTCTCGTGCACTGTGCCAGTCTATTGTTATTTGTACATAGTATATATCTATTAATTTACATCTTTTTTAACCTATGTTTCTCGGCTACTATAAACTTATGCCCTGCTATAAGTTTACTAAAACTACCCTGTTAAGAATATGTGCTACTTACTTATAGAATAACTTTTTAATATTTTTTGTTGTGATCAGTACTACTTACTACAGTGTTATACCTACTACTAATAATTTTGTTAAATCTAATTTATTGTATTATTTTTATTTGTTTTTTTTAACTATGATTTGTTATGATTTGTGGCATCACATATTATTTTGTTAATTTCATGTTGTACGCTGTGACCTAATCTTAGTACATAATGTACTGTTGGTCGCAGCCTAAATCAATTAAATAAATAAATAAATAAACACAGACTTTAAGTTGCCTTAGTAAAAAAAGGTGAACTGAAAGCTTGCTACAAAGAAAGTTGACATGTGCAAACCAGCTCAAATTTGTATCAAGAAGTACTCCAAGTAGTTTTAACTCACTACTACAGTAGAGGGGTGCTTTTGTATGAAAAATAATCTTTTGCGATTTATCTTTATTTAGTTTTCATTTATTGGCAATAAACCAATCACAAGGTTTCATTTCAGTGTTTTCCATAAGTTTTATTAAGCTGTTATTAATATAAATTAAAATTAAATTTTCTTTTATGAAATGACATCCGCATAATCTTCTGCCACTCTTAGCTATTGCATATTTTTTTATAATCCATACATTACGTTTATAAGGGTTTCGGGCCTGACAGCTGTTGGTCCACCAGCGTTGGTGATAACACCCTGAGTACTTCGAAATGACCACACTCTATGGATGACGACAATCATGGTTTATTTAAGGAAAATTAGCTACCATACACACATAATTACTGCTATGATATTGTGCCCACAAGTGGTTCTGTTTAATCCATTAGTTATGTTTTAAAGATAATGAAATGAAAAACAGAATTGGTTATGATTTAATGGTTAAAAATGTTAATATTGAATCAAAGAAAATAATAGTTTAATAAAACGATTAATTATATGCAAGATAAGAGCAGTGGCGTAACTTGGTACCCGCAAACCCAGCGGCCGCCGGAGGGGGGGGGGGTTAGCCTGGGGGGCCTAAAGAGCGCTTTACTTTTCTTTTTCTTTCATTCAATAAACGCAAGCAGGGAAAAATCTTCCTATTTTTATCATAATGGGACGCAAAAGGCAAAAGTAGTTTTGAATTGCCTTCCTTTAAATTCCAGCTGACATGGGTTGTTTTGCAATATCGGACATAGGGTAATGAAAGTGGCAAATTTCCTTCAGTCATAAGGCTGACTTGATCGTTACATGTTGGATTTATGAATTGTTTTGACACCTATCCCTATCCTCATTCTATTAGAAGTAGAGTTGCCAACTGTACCGTAATTACCTCATCCGTAATCCATAAGGTAATTTACCAACTACAATCCCATAGAGTCGCGACAAGATTCTACGATTGACAATGCGTCGATTATTGTTTACATTTGTGCATTTTAACTTGATGAACAGTGAAGCGTTGATATTTTTTAGTAGACATGAAACATTTGCAATTATAGATACATCTGTTATTTTTCCTTCGTTTAAATATTGGAGCATGCGTCGAACCAGTCATTACTCAACCAATCACGAAGTATTACTTTCATTGCGCTGTGCACAACCTCAACCTGGTGATTAATAATACAGTTAAAGGTGTAAGTGAAATCTTTTTTTGCTACTGTTCAAAACATATTCACATTTTTTAGATTAAGCAAAAATCGATGGGATCTTTTAAGTTCAACTATGGGCGAATGCGCTATAAAATTAAAGAAACCTAACGCTAAACGATAGTCGTCCAGAACGCAAACTCTCACCGCAATTAAATTACGTTTTAAATATATTATTGCTGCTCTTAATAAAATAATATTAACATAAAAAAGGAAAAATGCGATCAGGAAAGAATCCTAAAAAGCGTCAATAATTTTGAATTTGTGATTCCTTGTGTTTTTGTGAATAAA
Organism: Agriotes lineatus; assembly: GCA_940337035.1. NCBI lineage: Eukaryota > Metazoa > Arthropoda > Insecta > Coleoptera > Elateridae > Agriotes > Agriotes lineatus. The sequence continues at coordinate 27,494 of CALNHX010008905.1, forward strand.
ATTTTTAAGCAATTTAGAAGCAAGCAATTTAGGCAACCACTGGAACATAAATCCTACATTTAAAAATAAACGCAGACCGAAAGTTAAAAGACATTTTGTCCAACTTTTGGAAGATCAAAGATTATCGGATTCTAATAGGTATTTTAAAGTCAACATGTTTACAGTGCTTTAGATATCACAATAACTCAGTTAAGTTAGAGATTTGAATCTATGTTTCAAACGGCAAACCTTTTTAGTTTCTTAAATCCAAAGACTTTGTGGGAGAGATCTGTTTTCCGAACCAATATATTTCCAAATATTTTATAAAAATGATATTTCATCTTCATTTTCTATAGACATTTGTTTCTTTGCAAACAAATCTTGTAATCTAGATAAACTAAAAGAGTTTAAAAGTGTGATACAATTTGCTAGTTTGTAATAGTTGATAATTGTGAAATCACTGTTATTATTCTTAAAATTACCTGTTTCGGTCACTTTAGCTGATAGAAGCTTCTCTAAATTAAAAATTATGTCAGAAACAGTATGCACCAGGAAATATTGGAAAACTTTGTTTTATTGTCCATTAAATCGGTGATAGCTGCTAAAATGGAATTGCAAAAGGTTATTACAGAGTTTGCAAACATTAAGGCCAGGCTAAAGCACATTGCTTTAAATCTTGTTTTTATTTTTTTAACCATCTTAGTTACGACATTGTTTTGTATTGTCTAATCTTATTTGTATTATTTTGCGGGGGGGGGGGGGGGGAATCTGAAGTTACGCCACTGGATAAAAGTTCAATGGATTTTAGGTGAACATAATTGACTTACATTTGGAACAGGTACCATTTAAGGGACTAGTAACTGAAGAAAAATGTTAACAATAAAAATAAATATGCATATATAATCTGAATAAGCAGTAGTATACTTTGAAACTTTGAAATTACTTAAAAATAATGCTAATACAAGTTGACAAGTTGTTTAAAAAAGGGAACGTTGATCTCATAAAGCATGTCGATAATTACAGAAATGTGAGTACAATTTAAGGAAATTTTCATATAAATAAGATATAAATGTGTAATTGTAAATACGATAGAAGGTATCTGCAAGCAAAAATAAAAGCGTAATGGGAAGAGAATCATGAAAATGTGTGTAAGTGAACAACTGTCAAATTGTAGACTTTTACAAAATTAAATGTATTCTAGTATTAAGTGACAAAAAATGAGATGTCAGTTACTAGGTAACAAGAAGGAATTAAAAATAACAAAACAAAAGATAATAGCTCCAATGAGTAAAAATGATTATTGTTGGGGCTGTTTTTCATATGTAAACCGAATAAAACCAGAAATGAATTTTAATAGCCCTTTAATTGTGAGGGTTGTATCAAGGGATGTATATTAACACACGGACCATACGTAATTAAGAGATTCGTGATAGAATGCAAGCGGTGGCTATTGGTAAAGTTTGCCTGCGAAGGTATGGTGTGGAATAACTAGACTGGGAAAGAGTTCGTTGCAGTGGTGCCTGCAGCCAACTAGGGACGGCTGGTAATCCTGCGTTTGGTGTTGGTGTGATAAACAAACACAAGTACCTTAAATCAGCATTTCTTTACCACATGTAAATGTAAATACATAAATGCAAAAGGATAAGACTTAGCTAATTAAATAGTTTGTAATTAGATATTTTATTCAACATTAAATATAAGTGAGGTTATTTCCTTGTATTAACATAGTTTCACTTGCGACTATGCGAGAATATCATTTATCAAGTACAAGTTTGTTTATGGCGCACCGGGTGCCGTTTCCTTAAAAATGCAGTTATCTACTGTGCCTCTTTTTAACCCCTAGAATCGGGATTTAGTTTATTGCTCTTCTGTTGCAAATATTTGTCACTATTTTTCCGCCGGCTTGCGCCACCCATGTGTTTTATTACCTGTTTTTTTGGGTGCGAGCGGTCAACTTATGTGCATAGCTTTTTCCGCAACCGTTTTATGTTGCCTAAGAAAGCTTACCGCTTACCTGCTGTGACGTTCCGGATGACCTGTAGTTTAAAAATAATATAATGTTGTCAAGGTCTGAGCTTTCAATTGCGTGACCTTTCACACTCAAGCCGCGGATGTAATTTGCAACCGCGGTGCTAATTGGTCAGTTTACAACACCAAACACTTAGTTGCGCGTACCGTAACATTCGAAATTAGTTCCCCTTTATGGTAAACTGCACAGCTCTCTAAACTGAAGGTTTCACCAGCGCTGCATTTGCAGGAATTTCGTGTGGTTTTGTATGGGCGCTACACGTCATGATGCCTACAATAAACTGGGAATGGATGTAGAAATATGACAATATGGTTATTATAACACCGAAAACAGTGCCACAATAGAGTCTATTAGAGCACTGTTTTTACATTATTATTTTCATATGAAAAATATTGAAGCCTCCTTTGTTTAAAATAACCGACAGATTATCATGTCAAAATTCAAAGTTTTTGATTATTTTTATGCAAAGTAGATAAAATAGTACATCATAATCTTTTAATAAGAGACGTTGTAGTACTCGTTCTATTGGAGCACTGCTCGCTGCTCCAAATCCACTCGTGCTGCAATAGGCCCTCTTATTAAACTAGTATAATAACATACTATCCTGAGCAATTTTTGCATTCTTTATCGCTGCATCCTGTCTTGGTTTTACATTTATGTTTTTAACGTTTAGTTGTCACAATCATCAAAACTATTAGTGAGAATGGCACTTAACAATTGATAAATATTGTTATGATACATGAGGCAGTGTAATCAAATACAATAAAAAATATTTAAAACGAATAAATTTGGAATATTGCTATAATTAAATCTTGATGGGTGTTAAATTTGAAATATTACAAATAAATTTAATTGAGACAATGAGAGAGTAGATTTTGATATTAATTGAATACTAATTTAATGGTTACAGAACATTTTAATAAAGTTCAAGCCAAGGTTACAATTGACAAATGTATTTGTTAGAATGATAATAATTAATAGCATGTAATAATAGGATATTTAAAAAAAATCAGTGTGCAATAAGAATTGTATCTAACATGAATGAAAATTTTGTTTAAATTAGTTATATAAACAACTCATAAAAACAGACATGTATTTTCTGAATTAAAGCATTTTGTAAATAAAACTAGAAAGTTATGCCTAAATTTTTATTATTTTGGTAAATACAAATTTAAAAAGGGACTTAAACAAATCTGCGTGGTGAGATAAAATGAAAATGTTAATTGGAACTTGTGGAGGTACATAATCGGTCAAGAGATTAGACAAGTACAGTCAGTTGGAAATAAACATACAGAAGGTTATATTAATTGAATACATTTGGATTGGAGAGTATACAAGATATTATTGGAGATTCTTACAAGTAACTAATTGATTTGGATAAGTTGTAAGTGTTGCTGTAGACATCGGAATAGCTATAAAAAGGAACAAGGTTAGATTTGGAACTTCATAAGATTGGAACTTACCAGAGGTTGAATGCTTTGATGGTGACGTTTGCAAGGAGGGAGGATTGGATTCTGTAAGCAGTGCGGATGATATTCTGGATGGATGCAGTCAAAGGGGTTCACGTGCCATCCTGGGTGCCACTGTTTGAGGAGTGAGCAGTAAATTTTGCAGTCTGACGATATTGGGATCCGTTGTTGGTTGGAGTTTGGCAGAAAAAGCAAGAGAAAGTATTAAGGTTTCTGTAAAGAGTTAATGAAAGTTTTTTAAATAACAATTAGTACAAGAAGGTGTTCAAATAGACTTGATTTATTACTTACTTAGGAGAATTGATTAATATGTGTGTTAAGATAATATACAATTGTCTATACCTGGCTTGATGGGTTTTGAAAACCGGTCTGACAGCATATGTCATTAACTGTAATATTAAAATTCAATTAATAGAGATCTTGATTTGGCGAACTACCTGAGATAAGAGAACTTGATTTTAAAAAAGAATTATTATTTAATTAGAAAGGGCATTGCATTAATAAAGGTGGTGCATTACATTTAATAAAATATATGGATAGTCCAACGTGTAGCTTATATAGCCATTCCATAATAATATATTTAATTTATCATTATTAAAATTAAATTTAGAATAAACACATAACAGATTTTGGATTCACATGTTTTACACCTTGTGAACTCAAGCAAGGGTTTGTGTGATGGTTATGTCCTTTTGTGGTTTGTGAACTCTTACGTACAAGCCACTCATGATTTGGTCCGTGTTGTTAGAGTACCTTGTAAACCCATATAGGCTATATGGGTGCATATACAGTGAAAAAACCAAAGACATTTCAAGTAACCTCGAAAGCCTCAATCAATGTATATATATAAAACTGAAAATCCTGACTCGTTCACTCACTCATTCATCAACGCCCAGCCCAAACCCTTGGACCTAGAAAGCTGAAATTTTGCACAGAGGTGTCCTTTATGATGTATACAAGAAGTAAGGAAGGATATTTTGAAATTCAACCCCTAACGGGGTAAAATGGGGGTTCCAATTTTGTATGGAGAAATAATATTAAATAGAAATTTCGACTTGAAACTTCGCAGGAGTTACTCCCAAAAACAAATAAGCAAATACTTATTTCGTGATTTTCCGAAAATCAACCTTTTAGGGGGTGAAATGGGGCAAATAAGCCTAAATACGATATGGGTGTCGTTATTGAGGTTTTTTGGGACGTTGATTGCGAAAATGGAATTTATTTTTAAGTCCAAGACGGTGGACATGACATAAGGGAAGGGACGGGACGGGACGGGACGGGACTGGGCGAAAAGGGACTGGACGGGACGCGACGGAACTGGACTGGACGGGACGGCAGGACTGGACGGGAAGGGACGGGACGGGGCGGAACGGGGCGGGACGGGAAGGGACGGAATGAGACGGGACTAAACGGGACGGGACGGGACTGGACGGGACGGGACTAGACGGGAAGGAAAGGGACAAGACGGGACGGGACGGGAAGGAACGAGACGGGACGGGGCGGGGCGGAAAGGGAAGGGATTGGATGGAAGTGGAGGGGACGGGACGGGAGGGGACGGGACGGGATGGGACGGGACGGGGACGGAGAAAGAGACGGGGACTGGGATAAGATGGGATGGGATGACAGAAAATAATTAGTCATTATTTAATACACAAATAACGAACCTCGCGCGAACGAAGTCGCGGGTAACAGCTAGTATATTATATATCTAACTAGCAACCCAGTGAGAAAAATGTCTCATTTAAAAAAACAAAAAAGACCGTTTTTCAAATAGAGCGCGTATTAAATAAAAACTGTACCCAGACCTGGAACGTGTCAAAGTGGTTGCCTAACCCAGCGGTCGGCAACCTTTTGGCAGGCAAGGGCCACATAGTGGCAAAATGAAGTGAAGGCGGGCCGCACTTATTCATAATTTTGATAATAGATTTACTATGTATATCGGGGTGATATTAAAAATGCGAAAATATTGCATTTAAATTTTATTAATACGCAGGAACAATGACAAAAAAGTTAGGAATAATAATAAAAATACGAGAACTATGTACAAAGTATATCTACCTACATATAACTGTACTTATAAAAAATTTAGTGTGACTTTTGAGGCTGTATTTTAGTGGCTATTTGTTGTATGTTAGCTTTCATGTGTGTAGTTGAAATTCGAAGAATGGCTCTCAAATGCTCATCTGTGAGACGAGAAGCATATTTATTTTTTCTGTAACTGAGAATTGATAAAGCTTGTTCGCACAGGTAAGGGCTACCAAACATTGTACTTAATTGCTGAGCAAACCTTTTCAATTCATCAAAATTAGATGACAAGCTGCCATAAAATTTAACAAGATCATTGATTTCAGAGAAAGAGTTTTTGAGAGTGTCATTCGATTGGCTGGGCCTCATGAAGAATTTTGAGTTTGAGCATTTAATTAACTCTTGTCAAAATTAGACTGAATTTTTTTAATTACTACTTTTGTATCACATTTCAGAGGCTATTTGTTTCAATAATTTCAAGGAACTACTGATTTTGAGAAAATGGTCATTTTAATTTATTAACATTAAACTGCAGCAGGATCTTTTCAGAATCCATGCTTTTAAAAAATTCGCGTCTTTCTAGGTTATAATTAGAAGTAAACCCAAACATGGTCTTCTGCTAAGTGGTCAAGCGGAAATGAAGCGGAAATGGAGCAAAAATAAATTCGCTCCCAAAAATGGCGGCTGCTGCCGAAGCGAAACCGAAGCGCTGTCGGTCAACGAAGCGTTCAACGCAATCGCTACCTCAGCGCTATGTCGGCTGAACGCACCCACTCTGTGTCTGTGATATTACATTCTTATTAAATGCACGCTCGCTTGAATTTGCGCGCGCATTACGCAATTATTTAAATTTTAGGTAGATATATAAGACTTTAATTTACAAAACAGTCGAGGGCCGCAAGACGGAGGTCCGCGGGCCGCATGCGACCCGCGGGCCGCGGGTTGCCGACCGCTGGCCTAACCGATCGACGTTTTAAGGCGCAGAGGGTCGCAGCTCCGTTTGGCTGCTGAAACATCCTTTATCTAATAGACGTGTCTGTCTGGGACGCTGTTTTATCCGGGACGCTGTTTCAGCAGCCAAACCGTAAGAGATAGAGAAAAAAGTTATTAAAGTTATATGTTTGGAATGGTCATGTCAGGTCAGGAACCGAATTTAAGTCACGTGACACTTCCGGTTTTCGAGAAATCACAAAAAGACCGTTTTTCAAATAGAACGCGTATTAAATAAAAACTGTTTCGGCCGCCAAACGTAGCTGCGACCCTCTGCGCCTTAAATCCTCGATCGGTTAGGCAACCACTTTGACACCTTCCAGGTCTGTGTGGTTGCCTAACCGTTCGAGGTTTGAAGGCGCGTTAAATGAGACATTTGTCTCACTGGACTGCTAGTTTTTATTTAATACGCGTTCTATTTGAAAAACGGTCTTTTTGTGATTTCTCGAAAACCGGCTGTGTCACGTGACTGAAATTCGGTTCCTGACCTGACATGACCATTCCAAACATATAACTTTCATAACTTTTTTCTCTATCTCTTACGGTTTGGCTGCTGAAACAGCGTCCCGGACGGACGGACGGACGGACAAGTCTATTATATATATAGAATAGATAGTAAGCTGTACGAAAGGTCACCCACCAACCAAACGTATTACGACGTTTTCCCTACTTGTGTCTACGTTTTTATTGTTTAGGTTCTCTAATATCTTGTAGAGTTGCTATAACTTAAATTACGAATTGCCCTAAGGCCCGTTTTAAAAACAACTTTATTCGACAAAGATTATAAATGATATAAAACAAATGTTGCTATTACGAGTTCTAACTGCAGACTGGTCATAAGATAAAATATGCAAGACGTCACAACTCGGGCTAGCGAGTAGAATCCGCTCAGAGAACAAGGTGACATAAGACGACAGTGAATTTTATGGGTTTGTTAAGATGGTAAGTCATAGCAGTTCGAATAAGCAAAGCTGAACCTCTGTGGTCTCTCAATTTGTAAACTAGACTGTAATGTGTGGTATTTTAATTATAGTTCTATCAGTAGCAGGGGTTTTGGAGATAAGAAATATGTCAATTTTATGTGATTGTAAAAATATCGTTATTTCTGGAATGTGATTATTTATCACATTTGCTTTCCACGATGCAATGAGTAGTGATGTAGTCATTTTTAAGCTAATTTAGATATAACGGTAGACTAATTCGCTGTGCAAAGATGTTTTTGATTTCTGCAAGGAATTGTGACAGTTGTTATCCAATTTGTATTTATTGTTAACTGTTAGTATCTATGTTGTTTCTACCAGTACCTATTTGTGTAGAGTATTCTGTTCAGTGATAATGTTGGTGGTGTCATGGTTTGAAATGTTGGTTGATTTGTCAGAGGAAGGAAGTCGGTTAAGGCTGGCGGGATTTGTTGTTGACGTGTATTGATTATTCTTCTGGTTGAAACTTGTCTTGTTCTTTGTAGAACTTTGTAAACTGAACAGCTTTTATAATTGACTGTGTGACTTTGATCGTATAATGTACATTTGGCAGGGGTATTTGGAGCTTTTTGGCAAACGGACGTATTGTAATCTCCACCACATTTAATACATATGTATAACTTTCACAATAAGATTTGGTGTGTCCGCAGTCCTGGCATCGTGTACAAGGAGGTATGGCGTTTTCCGTTTTAAGTGCTTCAATTGACATTTTGATGTTTAAGTATTTTATTTCGTATATGGTTTTGCTGTTTTCTTTAGGTTTGACGTCTACCATGAATAATGATAGTGGATCCTTTGTCACCCCATGACGCATGTTGATTATATTGCGGTCATTGTGCCCAAGGGTGGCGGCGATTTCTGATTACAACTCTAGTTGGAGTATTTTATCTTCTGTGAGGTGGTTTTTTAAATTGCCATAAGAGGGTGACGTTAATTTTAAAATTGTATTATTTGTTGATGATTTAGTGTGGAATGGTTCTTCTATTATGCCGTTTGTTAAACTGGTGATCATTTCCTTATAGTTACGTACTTCATGTATATAGATGGGCGGCGGTTTGAGTGTTTTAGATTGTTGTTGAATAGAGTTGCTTCCTTGAGAATTACTATTATTTGCTGTCTGAGACAGAGAATCAAATATATTTTGATGATTGGTTAATCACAATTCTTAGTTTTTGGCTGGTTCTCCTTCTTTGTCGAGTGTTTTAACTTGCCATGTATATCAGACACTTTGTCTCGTGCTGTTCCTGTTGTTGATGCATCGCATGTGTCGATTAGTTATTGAAGATTCTAGAAAATTTCCACATTCAAGAGTTAGCAACGGTCAATTGTATAAATACGTTCGAACGGATTATCCAGACTTGGCAGATGATGAAGATCATTGGAAACTAGTTGTTCCAAATACTCAACGCCATGAAATTATCAAACAGAATCACGATATTCCGACCGCTGTTCATACTGGGGTTAATAACTTTTCATAGTATTGCACAAAAATACTACTGGCCTAAATTACGTCATGATGTTGCTGCTTAGGTGCACCGTTACGAAACGTCTCAACGAATTAAACCAGAGCAGAAAGCCCCTGCAGGGTGTATGGGTGGTCATTCATTAATTTCGAAACCTTGGGAATTAATCTGTTGCGATATTGTAGGACCCTTACCTCATTCATCACGAGGTTATGCGTTTATATTAGTAGTGGCTGATTGTTTTAGTAAGTTCCTACTAGTATTTCAGCTCCGTACATCATCGGCTAAGATTATCTTGCGTATTGTTGAGGAAAACGTCTTTTTGATGTTTGGGGTTCCTAAGCACATCATATGTGATAATGGCGTTCAGTTTCGCAGTCATGAGTTTCAAGCCTTAAATCAGAAGTATGGCTGTAAAGTTTCGTTCACTGTCCATTATCATCCTCAAGCTAATCCTACGGAAAGCATAAACAGAGTGCTAAAGACTATGTTGACAGCCTACGTATCAGATCAGCTTCGAGACTGGGATAAATATTTATCTCATGTAGTTTATGCCATACGTACGTCAGTTCATGAGGTTACGGGAAAAACTTCCTATTTCATTAACTTCGGCAGAGAAATCACATTAAATCACGAATCTGTAGTAGGTGATGAAAACCCGGAAATTCAATTTGATCGTGATAGGAATTTAGATAATCGTACTACAGTTCTCAAGCAACTGTATGCTGATGTTAAACGTCGATTAGGTAAGGTTTATCGAAAGTCTAACACTCGCTATGACTTTCGTCGACGCCCTTTTGAGTTCGTTCCGGATCAAGCAGTATTGCGTAGAAACTATGTTTTATCGGATGCTGCTCGTCAGTTTACTTCCAAGCTTGGTGCGAAGTTTATAGGACCGTTTATTATTAATCGAAAGTTTTCACGGTGGGTCTATGAACTCAAAGACCCTGACGAAAAAGTGTTGAAGGAGACTTGGCATGCCATGGATTTGAAACATTATGCTAACTCTAACACCCGTATGCATAGTCGTTCGCCAGCGACTCGCCGGCGACTCGCCGGAGTTTCGTTATGAATTATATGTTAGTTGCACTGTAGGTTTATGTCAAATTCGAGGTTAGCAGGTTAGGTTTTGTGTCAGTTTCTGTCAAAGCTGACGGAAAACCTAACCTGATAACCTCGAATTTGACATAGACTTACAGTGCCACCAACATATTATTTATAACGAAACTCCGGCGAGCCGCAGGCGAGCCGCTGGCGAACGACTATGCATGCGGGTGTGAGATGGATTAATGGAATTTGATGTATTTAGGGGGGTTGGTTGGGCATTGTAGAGAAGGTCACTTATGGTAGTATTTTTATCTTGCTTTACATTCTGTAAGTTATGGGAGGTTGGTTGGACACTGCAGGGAGGTCCCTGTGGAAAACATTAATATCTGTTTTCCCATTTGTTGTATTTAGGGAGCGTTTTGTTATCTTGCTTTCCCTCTTCGGAATTAAAAGTGACGAAGATAACTGTTAAAGAAGTACAACTTCTTATTTGTTTTTTAACGCTAGGTTGAAGTATGTCCATCTGGGATATATATTGTGTATTTAGGTTACTCTTGGTTTGGTTTTTTAATTTTGGTCTGACAGTACCTTAAGCTATGTGGAGGTTTGCTTCTGCCTCGGGGGTATTGGAAGTTGTCAGCGGGGATACGCTGTGTAGATTTGGTTGAGGTTGGGGAAACTTTGGTGTTGGGGTTTCTGGGGTATGAGTTGTCACGACTTTGCTCACTGGCGCTGCATTTCCATCTAGCAGCGATGAGTGGTCTCGATCCCTATCTTTGGATTGCTCTGGTTCTAGATTCCGACAGAAACGTATTCATATGAACGTCTCTTCATAAGAATTTCACCACGGAGATTGTGCGATTGGATGCAGGCAAATGTTAGCTGATGTTTAGCGACTGTCAGAGTAGAAATTAGGAAGGCAGATCATCCTCTTGAACGGTGTTGCATGTGGATTACACTCCTGAGAAGCTAGTCTTTGAGTCCACAAGCTTAGCGATTACCAGATAAGTAAAGTAAAGTCAAACTTGTGATATTTCGCATATTCACAAAAAGTAGAAACAGTTTATAACCCCTTAGTAATACACTAGCTATTATATTTCTGTGAGTTAGTATTAACGTCAAATATAGTAGCTACAAAGTCAAATTGAGGTAAGCTTAAGTGGGGAACCCCGTTTTATAATATGAACTAGGATTAGATAGGAATTTAAAGTCGAAAATTGTTCCTTTTTTATGCAACGAGAATAGACTAATCAAAATAAGAATTATCAATAAATATATGTAAAGAATTGCTTCTTTCATTCAAACTTTAAAGTTTCAAGATAGAATATGTATATTGTTTGTCATACTACAAGTCATATTTATTAATTAAAATCAATTACAAAAAGTTATTTACAATGTACACGACAAATGAAATATATGCAGGTGTTGGATGCAGTCCAAGACTTAGGAGGTCGGCAATCAATGCGCAGCACATAAGCGTAGACGGCGCTGTAACTTGTAGCGCCAGCTTCTGTAATTAGCACGTTTAATGGCTACGCCTGGTCGTTTTTTAACATTTTTGGGTAGACCACGTGCTCCGATTTAAGGAAAAATACCCCCTTCACGTGTTCTCCCCGTGTATGAGGGATATGGTTTAAGTGCGAGTGCATCCTCTAGTGTCACTGGGGCGACTAAATAGGTTAAACGTTACCATTAAAATAGCTCGGGCAAACTTGAATATTTTCTGCAAGGTGCTTACAGAAAGCTTGCAAAATGTATAAATAGTGATTCGGTGACTAGGAGAATTATTCTGATAGACTCCCATATCTCTTCTTATCAAAACTTCTCGAAGTGACTGTCAAGGCATAAGAATTATTAAACCAAAAATTAACATATGTGAGTCAAGTTTCTATTTCAGCGACAATAAATGTTAAATCACCCATGTAATTTAGCACGAATTCATTACGATTCAATAGTTTCATTTGGATAATAGCTATTTATGCAACAAGTGCTAAAAGTCGACGTTTATGCACGAGACATAAAAATTATTAAACGAAGCCGAAGGCTGAGTTTCATAACATGTCTGGTGCATAAACGACTTTTAGCACCCGTTGCATACAATATTTTATCTACGACCTTAATTTTACCGTTATTAATCCATAAATATCGATTTAACAAAGGTTTGCATCTGCGACACTTTTAATTTATGTCATAATAAACAAGAGCCCACGCCGCGCGGGCGATTGTTTGCCACGCCAGTACTGTCAAGGTGAGTTACGAAATGTAATTATTGACACTCCACATCTGACTGTATTCATTACATAATGCTTTAATTATTTCAAAAACACTTTACCTGTAACGCAAGAAGCAACTAGAATAACTTTACAACTTTACTTCCAATTCGAAATTGTAGTTTTATAACCTCACTTCACTTTTAGAACATGTGCTGAAAGTAAACAGCTGATTTCTTTAACCACGGTAAACTATAAAACGTCATTTTTAGTGAAACAAGGTAGCGCTAAAAGGCCTACTTTTAGTAGTGGTCGTAGATAAAGATTATTAGCTTGTGTTGTCCCACGATAATTAAAGTACATCATCTAATTTTGAATAAATAGATTTAAAGCAATGCAAAAGCACTCGTAAAAGTCTTATCCCTATTTACTTTGTAATCTCTTACGTTTGTTTGTTTTGGTTAACCAGATCAGGGCGGTTCTTAAGAAGCTTTCCCATTTTTTGCGTATATCATAAACATTTTAACAGATTCTCACATCAGTTTTGTTGTATTTTGTTCTTTATAGAAAACATGAAAATACAGAAGATTCGTGAACTTTCAATGGACGAAAGGGAGTATCTACATTTTTAAAACAAAAACGTAGCTATGATATTATTAAATCCAGCTTAAAGTTATCTGCCGTTTCAAGTTAATCTAATGCACAGATTGTTATTTGTGTTGAAAGCGGATTGACAGCAGTCACGGTCTCTTCGAAGAAGCAGCCGATGATAATAAGCCAATTTAAGACGTAAGCACGCGATAAGTTCGTATTTTCTTGCAAACTCGTGTACGTCGTGAACGAAAATGAAGCTCCTAGCGTCTTTGGTAGTGCTTCTGACAAGCGTTTCTCTCTACGTAGTAATTAGTGCCCCTCACGAGCCGGTTTGTGGTCCACAAGAAATCCTGTCCAATGGAACCTGTCTGTCCATAAGGAAGAACGTGATAGCAGTTCCTGGAAAGTGTCCGGAAGGACAGGCGGTTGCCGCAGATAACAACTGTTTGCAGATTTGGAGAGGACCTCCCATTGGTCTTTTTAATGTAAGTCGTTTATGCAATTAGAAAGTGACTCAGTATTAAAGCAACTAAATTATTTTACAACCATTTGCTTGCGTGGATGTAGGTAAATATTTTGCTCGCCATTGCGCGATAAGAATTCGCGAAGATGTTTTTTTTCGCATGGTATCATGGCTTGGGCTAAAGTGAGTTTGGTGTGGTTCTGTTTCGCTACCCTAATCGTTGCCAATGCTTATAACAGCGGGCCAGAAACGTTTGAAGATTGGTATTTCAAAATGTTTGGAATTGCCTTATACGGGGTTAATCGCACGGGTTCTTTAGCTGCAAATCAAAGGCACATCGTGAGGGCTGGATGTCGACCAGGGTATTTTCGTGTTGGCAACAGGTGCTATAAGCAATATTAATTAAGGTATGTGAAATTGAACTAGACCGAAATGCGTTGTAATCCTGCAACTGTTGATAACACAGTTTTGATGCTCATTTAGAAAACGAAAACAACCAAGGCAAATAGATCAAGGTCACTTTGCGTTACGATAATCGGCAGATTTCATAACAACATGAATTTAAGAGATGGGAGTGTTTTCAATAATCCGGCATCTATAATATGATCAAAAATTATTTTCATCTTTTATGGCTATTGAATAGTTCCTAATTTATGAATGCAACTATAACTGACTTAAAAATCAAATGTCAGGTTTGACATTTAGGTATAAACATAGTTCCTTTCATAAATTAGGAACTATTCCATAGTCATGCTAGATGAAAGTAATTTTTCGTCATACTTTATTATTTCAGATTTCCGTGCAAAGAAGTGAAGCGACAATCTACCCTACATAAGTAATCATTGGTATAATAATTAATGTGTTTTCTTTAGTTATTTATTTATTCTATACAAAGCAGATGCGTGTAAAAAATTAATTAGTTACAATGATAGTAATTACTTAATCTATGATAGGTAAAAAAACGTCCAGTAGGCTTTCTTTCTATTTAATTACTATAAAATTTTTATCAATAAAGAATTTAGTTAATAAACGAAATATATGGAAGCTTCGTAATATATTGCAATGGTATTTAGCCCTCCACTCAGCTGTGGTGGCAGTGCAAGAAAATTAAGAATCAAGTCACAAAAGCGCAGAGTTGAGGTAATGCATACAACTGAGAAATTTCACATAATTTGTCAAATCGTAATCACACTGGCAAAAATAGCCAATAACATTGAATGTATTTGAATGAGCAGACAAGTATTGAAACTCAATTTTCATGTATTGGAGTCAGTAATATAATTTAAGCACAATATAAAAGGTTTGGGCAAAGTAGAAGCCGAACCTAAATTTAATAAAGCTGGCACAGAAAGTTCAAAATATGCACAGCTTAAAATGAAGCGTAGAAAGTAAAATAATTAGAAAATGGACATTGCATGAGCATTTTAAAATAAAGGTAAGGCAAATTATGATCAGAGAAGGATAATGCAAAGAGCATAGAAAAGCCAGGCAAATCAAATATTACATGCAGCAACAAGACTTGGAAATTTCAAGAAAATCATTCAGCGGCAGGAAAATTGCTTAAATTCAGACAGCAGAATATGAAACAATATTGGTGTTTAAAAACGAATCAGTATAGTGAAAAAATGGGCAGTTAAGTGTAATAAAATGAAGTGAGTGGCGCTTTAAAACTATGAAAAATCAGAAATTCAAAGGACAATTACTTTAAGATTTATAATATTTTAAATAATATAGCATAAGGCCAATTTGAATTTATAAGTAGCATCATTGAACTTAGTTCATATCCTATTTATAATATTAGATGGTGTTTTGTTAATAACGACCGATGTCATCCAACAATTGAATACATTTTAAAAATGACAGAGTGAGTTTTACTCCTACTTTAATTAAAGAATTTTAATATTTACCATTTTCTTACAATAAAATAAAGTGTACCATCAGATTCAGAAGTTCGTGATGTATCCCACACAAATGAAGGTGGCAAAATCGCAAGCATAAAATTATTTTCTCTTCGGCTACCACTTCGACGAAAACGGGTCCCGATCGCAGTTCCCGCGGCAGCAGTTTACAGCTTTGTGGGGAGTTCTGAGCCTACAAGGATGTTCCAGCAGCTCCGCCCAAGAGGTACCAGCACGCAACAGCAGTTCGAGCATCCCGGGGGCGAATATTCCAGCGAGGCGCATCATAGAGGGCTTCCGAGACCAGCTCCGAACCTGCAAATTTGAGTTTAGTGTATTTGAACCAATTTACTCGTCGCTAGAGGGTTGGAACGAGTAAGCATACCTAGAACCCGAGCTGCAGAACCAGATTCCCATTGAATTTCGTGTCCATGAGCAGTGAGATTTGCAGAAATTGTAATTTAAGATGCCATTTGGAGGTTAGAATAAACAAATGCAGGATTAGCGTCCTTAAACAATCAAGGCGAGACTTTCGACCTGGAAAACAAATGAGTATAGTGATACCGATTGAAGGATAATTATTTAAAAACTTACCTGATAAATTTGTTTATTAAATTCCTTTGATAAATCATTTCACACGCGAACTGACAGCATAGTTTGAATTATTTGGGCCAGAATATCTGCCAGATTAGTAGCACCTGCGCAGTGCGTTTCAAATATAAGTTCATATTTGCAGTGGCGTAGCGTTCAACTTTTAAAATTGACAAATTAGGAACCCAAGACCCGAGATTTGAATTTCATGTTTTAATTGAGCTAGCGTATTATTCATTATCAGATGGATGTATTATAAATAAAGGGGAACTACCGTAAATAACATTCTCAATTGGCGAACCCAGAAATATAGATATTTATGCATTAAGGGAGATATGAATATGTTTTTTCCCTGAGGTTGACATGTGTTACAGACCGAGGGCTCTGGCCCGAGGTCTGTAAGTCAACCGAAGGTAAAGAACATGAATATCTCCCGGGGTGCATACAATATTTTATCTACTAGCATATTGGTAAAAATAATATGAAATTTCAACATGTCATAATGACATTTAAAATTAGAATATGTAAGTCACATCAAGGATTGCCTCATTGTATGGTTGCTAAGACGTTAATTGTAGTTGCATTGTTACCATGAGTTTGAGGGAGAAATAATTTGACAAGTCCCTTGGGAGTTATGAGTAGTTTTTCATATTTTGTTTCTATGACGAAAATGTACAATATCATGTTGTTAGTAGATAAAATAATTAATCAGTCAAAATTTGATTGCAACAATATTTTAAAAATAATTGTGTGGTGAACTTTATTTATTAATTAGTTATATTACATTTACAATTATAATATCAAAGTCACTACAATATGTATAGCTAAAATCCTGGAATTTTTTATTTAAATTGTAAACGATTTGTGTAAATCGATGACACTGATTTTACATTTACAGTAAACAACGCAAATAGACTATTATTGAAAGGTTCTCTCTCACAACAACAACGGAGGAGGAGGAAAAGAGAGAGATTCTCTCTTTTCCTCCTCCTCCGTTGTTGTTGTTGAGAGAGATTACACAATATTTAAAAAGAATGAAAATGTTACCCAAATGTAGAGTAGATTATAAATTTACTTTTAAAATTAAAAAAAAAGTGTTTATAACCTCTTTTCCATTAGCTGCGAATTGAACCACATGGTAGCTAGATTTGTATTATTTTAATACAGTATTTACTACAAATTCCGGAAGGTGTGCTAAAAATTATAAAATACTGGAAACTTGCTACGACCAGTTATTCAACATTTATTTACTGAAATTATGTAATCAAATTACTATTAAATTTGCTACATATTTGGTAAATATTATTTCAAAAGTTTACTGTAAAGTTGGTAAAAGTTACTGCAAGATTATTCAATAGCTGATGCAAATTTCCTGAAAATGCGTACTGAAAATTCGTTGAAAATTTTCTGTTAGCTAATCAAATCTGCTAGAACTTTGCTAGAAATTATCTGCAGACGTATTACAACTTTGCTGTACTTTTTCAATATTTATTGCATACCTACCACAATTTTTCACTAAGTTTGTCGAAATGTTACTGCAAACTTCCTGAAAAGACGTATCTAAAATGTGTTGATAATTTCAAACTGGAACATAGGGATTTAGCATTGTATTTAACAGTTTCATGAATTTCTGCTCGCCAATTCGACCTACAGAAAATGTTTTGGTATGAATGGAAAGAGAAAATTATTGCGCATCTAATGGTATCACAAATGTAATTGTTTTTGTCAATTTTCATTGAATAATATTAATTAAAAGTTTTCATGTTTTTTAAATATGAGTTGCCTTGACTTGAAAACAGTTGACAGCTATACTCAAATTAATTTGTTATTTGATGACATTCACAGTTAGTTCAGTAATTTTTACTTTATAAAATCAACGATTACTCGAAAGGAGAGGAAGTTTTTATGAAAATAGCTTTATTAGCATTATTGCTATACATAAACAATTTCACAATTAATAAATAATAATTCTTATGGTTAAAAGATACCTATTACAGTGAGGTTAGTTTGCGGAGAGTGAGAGATTTGTTTCAATGCAGGACCTACCTTATTAATCAAAAGTTTAAAATAAGTGTTCCAATTTAAATTTCCAACAATTTCAAACGGTCCGATAATTTTGTTAACTTAAATCTCAGCTCAGATATTAATTTTTTGAGCGTATTGGGTTCTTGTACACAGATTAATTCTTGTTTTTTCTTGAGTCCAATACCTAATATTTTGCACATTGGGTTCGTTGTTTAAAGTAAAAGTACATTCATCCATGAAAAATATTGATGACAAAAAACGACGATCTTGATTGGCACGTTCTTGCATTCCTTCATAAAATACATTTCTACTTTCTTTGCCCGCACCAACATTCCTGCGATTACCTTTATTAAAATTTAATTATTGAAATTTTTATGAAAGCCAAAATTAAATAATATGCACTAACCACTTCTGATTTTACTGAAATATTAACAGTTTCTTCAAATTTCCGGACATATTCGTGTATTGTATTTTACGGAAAACAAATCTCTCACTCTACGCAAACTAACCGCACTGTAATATGTTTTTATTTTATACTATTATGTTATTATGACAATAACTCCTTAGCAACAAGTTGCGTTAAGATGCATTTAACAGCACTAGTGTTGTTAAGAAAAATAACATAATGATACTCTATTAGCAGTTAATCACATGTTGACAGCACTGAAGTGTATTGTCAGTCTATGTCAAATTCGATGTTACTAGGTTAGGTTTTGTTTGTTATTTGACACAAACTGACGCAAAACTTAACCTGAAAATCTCAAATTTAACATAACCTGACAGTGCTACCAACAATACAGTAATGAGTTTTTGTCTTACTAGTGATACCACCCATAGCCCTCTCTAAAGAAGGCCGTGGCCGCACAATATGGCAACAGAGCATCGCCTGAAAGCCGACGGCCGATTCATCGGTGAACGTGGACAAAGGAATTTATTGAATGTGATAGAAAAATTCGAGATATTGATTTAAGAATGGGTGACAGCACCACGAAACAAATAAAACATAACCACAAACAGTTTTATTAGACAGTTAGTATACAAAGCACGTTTAAATTATAAAGATAAAATAATTCCTACGACAAAATATCCAGTTTTCTTTTATTTAATTTAGAGGTTGATCCTTTTTTTGTGACAATTTGTACGATCTTACCTTTAAGTAATTATTTAAAAGAATGTTTGCTATGGTAGACATCATACATATGTTGAACGAATACCGAATTGAAATTACCACAGATACAATAATCTTGCAGAATACTGTTTGCGTCCTTATTAGCAGAAATTGTTGAAAAACTTAAGCTACACAAAATAGCTTTTTGCTTAATTTCAGATTTCAAAAACAGGGACTCAAATTGTTCTGAAACTAAAGCTTTTATTATAGATACTTATAACAATGATGCGTACAGCTAAGCCAAAATTTGATGGTACTTTCCATACCATACCATAAACTTTCTCTGTCTAATTGTCGAAAATAGTCATCACAACAGTTTTTACTATTCTTAATTAAATTTAACAATCAATGCAACTAATTTGTTTTGATACCTTAAAAACAGAAAACCCGCAAACATAAATCATAGTCAATTGATCAATTTTAAAGTCACTTTTATTATTTAAAGTTTCTGAAAATGCGACATCATTTATGATATTCTTGATTAAGCTCAGGAACACCGGAAAGCAAAGATTTTTTTCAATGTGATTTATACATAAAGATACATTTCCATAGTGAAAAGATCGTATGCCAAGAAGGCTTTTAGTTCGTAACTGTTTTTCTGTGTCTAGAACTCCTTTACTGTAATGTTATAATTAATCCCCGTTATTTATATGTACATTCCAATATCTCTTAGGTCCGATGAGATATCGTCTTGGCGTTTACTTGCAAAGATTGTCGATGCAAATGCCTAGAAACGTATTTCAAGATTTTGCCCTAATCAGCCCCTAAAGGTGTGAATCTGGATTAAGGGTGAATTATAGAACCCTTCATATCTTCTGTGTTTGTTGAGTTAAATAGATATTTATGCATTAAGGGAGATATGAATATGTTTTTTCCCTGAGGTTGACATGTGTTACTGACCGAGGGTCTCTGGCCCGAGGTCTGTAAGTCAACCGAAGGTAAAGAACATGAATATCTCCCGTGGCGCATACAATATTTTATTTACTAGCATAGTAGTAAGAATAGTATGAAATTTCAAAATGTCATAAAGACATTTAAAATTAGAATATGTAAGTAACATCAAGGATTGCCTCATTTTATAGTTGCTAAGACTTTATTTGTAGTTGCATGGTTACCATGACTTTGAGGGGGAAATAATTTGACAAGTTCCTTGGGGGTTATGAGTAGCTTTTCATATTTTGTTTCTAT
Organism: Agriotes lineatus; assembly: GCA_940337035.1. NCBI lineage: Eukaryota > Metazoa > Arthropoda > Insecta > Coleoptera > Elateridae > Agriotes > Agriotes lineatus. The sequence continues at coordinate 47,613 of CALNHX010008905.1, forward strand.
GACAAAAATATACAATATCATGTTGCTAGTAGATAAACATTATTTTTGGCATGTACCTAGATGTCCTTTTAAAATCTTTAAAAAGTTATTTGAAAGTTTTTCTTTTAAATTTCAAGGCGGTAGAACGAAGAATTGTATAAAGGGTTAAAGCTATTGATTTATTTTTTACTGTGACTCCCGTTTAGAGTAAAATGGGAGAATTTCCAAAATTCCATCCCCTTGTTATATTTAGGAATACATCATTTAGTTTGTACAAACATTTTAAAATGTTATTCTGATCGTTATACTTCAACCATAGTTTTACCAAATCTATACAAGGGTACGACAACTACATACACATTTCCAGAGGGTACGTGAAGCATAAAAGAGTGCTAGAGAAGTTTTTTCTATAGAATATAATTTCTCTTTTACCTACAAAATCGTTTTGCGGCATTTGTTGGTTTAGCGTATTATGTGCAGCAGCGAGAGGGAACTCTAAAATGAATTTAAGATTTAGGAAAAAACAAACGTTTGCAGTCCGTACGAAGAACGGGCATCTCGCTAGTATCAAATAAACCAAGCAATAATCTTTGTATTAATTAATACAACACACAAAAAGTAAATCCACAACATAGAATTGCACACCGCACACGAATCAGCTGTTTAGTCGTAGGCCGTCTGCGCGCTGTTGCCATATTTCAAGGAACACGGCCTTCTTTAGAGAGGGCTATGTACCATCACTTGCTGTTGTAAGTGTCATTAATAACCATTTTTTCTATTTTTTAAAAAGATTAGTATTTTAGGATAAAATAAACCGTGTTACGATATACGTAACGTTATTTGCTTTCTACATTACTCAGGAACTTTAAAGAACTCGCTCCTAACGTCGTTCGTTCATTCAAACTATTCTCTCGTAATGTACAAAGCTTGATAACGTTACTGGTATCGTAAATTACTATTACGATAGAAACTCTCACTTCGTTCGAGTCATCGTTCATTTTATAAAGTAAAAACTACTGAACTAACTCTGAATGTCATCAAATAACAAATTAATTTGAGTATAGCTGTCAACTGTTTTCAAGTCAAGGCAACTCATATTTAAAAAATATGAAAACTTTTTATTAATATTATAATAATGGTGAGGCACTAACACCCCATGAAGGAGCTTGGCCTGCAAGGCGGAAGGTTAGAGCTTCCGTATTCTCGCTCTCACACCCGGCTGTCGCGTGTCAAATTCATGACACGTGGTGATGTGGTGAGCACCACGCATTAGACAACCGCATTATTACCCCTTGTTCTTTCGAACGCAGGTTCCCAATTATTTAAAGCGACTGGGTAGGCCGCCCGCCAGGCATCGATCTGGGATTTGAACTCCAGACTTCCGCGCCGCAGTCCGATGCTCTAACCATCAGAGCCACGCTGGCGATATTTAAAAAATATGAAAACTTTTTATTAATATTATTCAATGAAAATTAACAAAAGTTATTTAATATTTGATACCATTAGATGCGCAATAATATTCTCTTTCCAGTGATACCAAAACATTTTCTGTAGGTTGAATTGGCAAGCAGGAATCCATAAAACTGTTAAAAACAATGTTAAATCCCTATGTTCCAGTTTGAAAGTGGCCACCCGGTATATGTTTTCACAAAATAAGATATTTTAATAGTCGATTATATATTTTTCAGTTATTATTATAATTATTCGGTATCTACACTCTGTCCCAAGGATATTTTTCCTGACGCGTTAACATTAAAACAGTATTCAAATCCCCGAGCAAAATCTCACAGGTTCCTGCAAAAGATAAATTGAACACTATGTCTTCTAAAGGTGTTTATAGAGTCCCTTTCTCTTGAAATGCTGTATAAATTGGTTAAACAGAACGTTCAGCAAAAACTCACATCTGTTCAGCGCTGTCTCAAGTCAGGTCTTGTTTCATCATCAGCCATCGCTGAATACCAATGCGACACCGGCCATAATATCCTTTTTTATGAAACTTCCATTATCTTCAAATCCCCATTCTTCTTTAGCAGAAAGATTCGCTAAGCAATTGAGATTTATAAACACCCTAATAATCCCAATCGGCACGAAGGCTTCCCCTTCCTTCTACGTGGAAAGTGCTAATTCCTAAGCCCCGCCCACCGTCACTGAACCGCGACGACACTTGCCTATACATTCTCGCCTTTCTCTTTCTGATCGTTAGAAGAGTTTTGCTTCTAGCGTGGTTTACACGTTTACTTACCGTGCTCTTCTATCCTTCCCTAGCAAAAGAGTTTCGTCTCTGGCGTGGTTTACACGTTGAGTTACCGTGCTGTTTTCCTTTTCCTCCTGATGCAGCCCCTTACGAAAGAGGCGAAACGCTGAGTTCTTCGACCTCAATAATGACAAGGTTCAATTCCGGAAGTCGTTTGTTACTTAGTGACCATGGCCTTGCAGCATCTGAAATCACTCCAAAATGGATTTATTATAATAAAATAAGTATGAATGCACTTCAAAAACATAAAAATATCGATGCAAGTTTTTAAAAAACATGCAGCGTAATTTTCACGGAAAGCAAAAACATATGTCTAGGTTGTTAAGATCATAAACAAGGGAAGAAGGTTATAGAAACGCAGAACATAAAACAGGAGGAATGGGTTGAATATTTCAGAAGTCTTAGTAGCCATGCAGAAACTAAAAACAGAGAAATCAACATGCGAAGACGATATATCAAATGAACTGCTCAAGTGTGAGGGACTACAGTTAGTTAATGAAATAACAATCCTCTTACAAAAAGTATTAAACAACAAATACCCGATGAGTGGAGGACAGGCATACTGATACCATTGTTCAAGACAAGGTTTAAGTAATGGAAGATAATTTATTTATAGTAAAGCAAATTACGGAAAAGGCACTAGAATTTAATAAACCTGCTTTTATGTGCTTAGTGAACTTGAAGAAAACCTTCGACAGCGTTCGGCTACAAGACGTATTAGATATTTTACTACAAAGTCAAATACCTTTTTACCTAGTCGAAAAGATTCGAGATGTATACTCCAAAAATGCAATATAAAGCAAATTGAGAACTACCAGATCATCTTCTAGTTAATAAGCGTATTAGACAGGAGGACTCCTTTAGCCCCTTGCTATTTAACATGATTATGGATGAAATTATAGAGAGCCTCAAAAAAGTATTTTGTATGGTAAATAAGAGTATAAAATAGTATTCTATGCGACGATGCTATATTAATAGCTGAGAGTGAGTACGAGCTCCAAAGATGACTGATACAATTCAAAACAATATGTGAATCATATAATATGGAAAATTGACGCAGATAAAGGCAAAACAGGCAGTAGGTAATCACCAAGGAACCAATAAGGTGCAAATTGTCGATTAACAACAAGATAAAAGGACAAGTTATGAGTATGGATTACTTAGGTACCAGAATAAACAGTTACGGAAACTCGCAAGCAGAAGTAAGGAAGCAAACGCAGAAAGATAGCAAAATACCAGGACTCCTCAATATGACGATTTGAAAGAACAAATACTTAAACATAGGAACAAAAACCAGAATTTACAAAACCTTAATTAGACCAATCATGACCTATGACACCGAAGCAAGACTTCAAACCCAAAAATTGCACAGATTTTAGAAATTACAGCGATGACAGTTCTAAGAAAAATAGCCAATAAATCAAGACTGGGCAGAATCAGGAACACCGATATAAAAGAAATATGTGACATCGAACCGGTAGGGAACTGGGTGGATAACGGTAAAAGGGAATGGAAGGCCCACATCAGCAGAATGAACAACACAAGAGCCGTGCGAATAGAAAGATATAAATTCCCGTGGGGAGGAAGAAGTCAGGTCAATATCGCAAAAGATGGAGCGATAGTTTCGGAGGTGATTAGAGAAGAAACATTTTTTTGACTATAACAAAGAAGAAGAATATTTATTAGGTCTGTTTACACTTAAACATTTATTTTCATAACGTTCCCGGAGTATAACCCACGCAATATCGCAATTTGACGTTCAAACTTAAAAAAAATTTGAATGGTTACGGTTGCTTAATTTTCAAAGAACTTGTGTTAACTCTCCTTCTTGTTAACTATTTATATATTCCTTAAATATTTTCAAATTTTGCAACGCTACGAGAGTATATTTGAGGGCCTGCCAGCTGAACAACGCGCAGTTCTTTAAATTATGTTATTAGCAAATACAATGAGCACCAACAAGTTTTTTAGTTACAACAAATATACTTAGATAGGCCAAGAACTTATAAACTCAGCTCGAATCGCAGTAGAATATAACACAAGATCTGAAATACAGAAGTTAGCAGTAACGAAATCAGACAATTAACGATATAAACAGTGCGTTAGATTTATTAAACATCGCTGCATATAGTAACCAGTACATAAATTCTATAATTTTGATTTGGCGTTACTTACTCTATAGGTGTGTCCCAAATTAACGCTATGTGATTAGCATAATTGAATATGACGTAGCAGTTGCAGTAAAACGTCTTCTTTTTTTCTTCTTAGTATCTCTTCACTGGATTGGCCAAAAATTGGAAGTTTGACTTGACTAATATTCTTCATTCCGTTAGGCACTGTGGATGGTAATTTATAATCTGAAGAAATTGACAAGAAAGCGCTTCATAAATCTGTAGAGAAAGTGGTCGTGAACGGAAAGACAATCAATAATATACGATATGCGAACAATACGAAAATCTTAGTTAAAACCAATCAAGATTTTCAACTGATAACAAAACGAATAGCAAGTACCTCTGAAGAAATTGGACTTGAAGCAAACATAAACCAAACGAAGAATTGTGTGGTGGATGAATTTTAGGCAATTGTTTAGACAATCCACAGTAAAACATGGTGATGACCAAGAGGGGTTGTTTATCGTGCTTGTTGACGAGGGAATTCTCTCGGTGATGATAGTAACTAAGTAACTAGTAACTAGTTGCGGCGTTGATGGGGTCCATGGTGGTTGGAACGGGAAATTGCTCTTTGTAGTAGTTGATAGAGGCATAGAATCACTGGATGATGTATTTTTGTTAGTTGATTGGATGGAGTTGTCTTTCTTTTATCCGGTTGGAATGTACCAATGTGTTTCTGGTATCCTTTTTAGTGCAGTACTAACGTAAGTCCGGCTCAAAGGACCAAAAGTACTGATCTGGCGTTCCAGTATCGGCGACTATAGTAAAAACTCGTTGTAGGAAATCGCAGGCATCCAGCCTCTGAGACCAAGTAATTACGACTTGGCAAGCGATATCCTGGGTTAAAAGTAGAGAGCTGTAGGTATGGCGGTCCACATCCTCAGGACAAAATTGGTGGCTCGGATAACATACCCTTTGTAGATGTTGAGTGAGTAAAATCGTGAAGATTAATACTAGTTTATTATTTCAAACCTATTTTTTATATACTTATACAAAATTTTACATAGTTGACGCAAATAAATTCACAATAAACCGTTAATCTAGCAAAATATAATGACTTCATTTTTGAAAATACACAAATAAATCTTTCTGTAATTCTGATGATATTTTAATGTCGTTTTCAACGCCAAAATGATACATATTGTTATGGTACACTAGTAGATGGATTTGGATGAAGATTAAATGTATAAATATAATTTGGGAGATCAATGAAATCGATTTTGAAATATTTAAAAAGAACAGGCTGTTTGAATTAAGTTTATTTAAAGAAATCTAATTTGAGACAAATTAATATGAAAATGATAACTATTGAGTATTCTGTAGGGGTTTTAGAAAGTAAATACATACTTGTATCACCCATGACAAATGTAAATTTTAATAAAAAAATATGTGGAAGTAGGTCAGACTCAAATGAACTTAAATTATAGATGGCATTTAAAATATGGTAGTTAGGCGAATTTGTTACGATTATTAATAATAAAAAAACGTGTATTTTTTACAATTTCGGTATGAAATAAAACAGAAATGTACCCTATTTTTGAATGTGTTAGTTTTGAAAATGTTTAAAATGGGTTATTAAAAATATACGAGGTGAATATACAAGAGAAATATAAAGAAGAATATTACAAATGAAGCATCAGTTATAGAAAAGTATTGGAAGCTGGAAGAACTAAATAGAAGCAAAAACAGTTATTAATTATAGAAGAATTCAAGATTTGGATGGAAATATTTTATTGTAAATAATACAATTGACAAGGAGTTACACTGGTTTGAGTGTTGCTAAGTGCTGGTTTCGTAAAGACGTTCTGAAGACAAGAGGATCTGTTCGGGGAAGATAGCAGAGGGACTGCTGGACTTGAGGTATTCTGTTGGTTACTGACGACAGAGGTTGGTACAGCTTTGAGCTACGGAAGAAGAATATCAATTGGAGATCGTCTGTGACAGCTAACTTGCCGTGGAACTGTATGAAGCAGGATAGCATTTGCATGCGCAGTGTAGGGCGAGGTCTGTCCTGGTAGAAACCAGGAGTCGAGAAGTTGACAGCTGTTGTCAGTAAGCAGTGCATCACAGCGGGACTAACAAAGGGGTCCAAGCTGCTAACGTCAGGAGGATTACTATCTTGGAGGTGATAAGAGCAGTGAGAGTAGGGACAGTGCAAGGTGGGTCGTGGTCTTATTCTATCGACGCTATATCAAATAAAAAAAACAATTTAAAAAGTGCAATTAGCTATAAACAAGTACTTACCGTAGAATATAAAAGTCAATATAATACAAATAGAATTGAGCATTTGTCATATTTGATTGAGATTAGTAATAGAACTTTGTTTGACATAAAAGGTAACAGTTAATGTCATTACATAATTGAAAGTCATTTTTAAAATAAAATTTAATTAACAAGCAACTAGATAATCTAACCAACCCTGAAAGAGTCTCAAGGCGCCATCAATTTTAATAATTAAATAATATTGAAATTCGAACGATACAATTCAAGTTGAAATTAATAGCAGTCACTACAATATATTCGCACTAGTTTCAATATCACGTCTCATATTGAAACTAGTACTAATATGAAAATGTAGAACAACTTGTAGATTTAAGTAAATTGCCACTTGATACATAAATAGCTATTTGAGCAAATGTTGCATTTCGTGCACTTGTTTCGGGCACCGATTGTACTGAGGAGGTTGTGTAACTGACCCAGAGCGTCGTGCTCACTAAAAATATTAACTCGTTATCGCAGCACATTTTTGGGGATTGTTGAACAAACGAACTGTTTGAGACTTCTGAAACTAGTTTTTAGATACATACATTTTGAAATTGTCTTATAATTTTTAAAGTAAACTTTAGCTAACGTTGTAACAGGGTTAAGCAAGCGTGTGTACATTGGGAGTAAGGATTAGTTTCTGTTCTCTCACTGTAAGTAATGTACGTCACTTAATTTTTAATAAATATTTTTATATCAAATACAAAGCACTTATAAAAGTATTATCCCTATTTACTTCTGAGTTTGTTATCTTTTGCGTTTGTTTGTTTGGACTAAATAGATCAGTTAAGCTCTTAGGGTTCCTAAAAATATTGGGTTATATTCTAAAGAAATTTTTGAGCAAATTTGTATAGAACATTTCGTATAAAATTGCATACCTGGACTTTCAATTAAGGAAACGGATTATCGATATTTTTAGAACAAAAGAGTAGAAATGTATGATGTGGTTAGATTCAGCTTACACCTGGCGTTTTAAGTTAATTTACCTCTCACATTTGTGCCGAAAGCGGATTAACTGCAGTCAGGTTCTCTTTGAAGGAGTCGATGATAATAAGCTAATTTAAGACATAAGCAGCTAAGCACGCGATAAGTTACGTATTTTCCTGCAAACTTGTGTAAGTCGTGAAAGAAAATGAAGCTTCTAGCGTCTTTTGTAATGC